>CAXIWF010000046.1:0-66961 GCA_964036045.1 Eutreptiella sp. 'Long Island Sound 2002' | reverse complement strand
GCACTGAATAGCGGGCCCGATTATGTGCGGTGAATGTACGGTTACTGGTGTAGAGCAACCAGGGAACGCTAATAGCATCGCAGTGAGCTAGCGTGTCGATAAGAATTTCCCGCATGGTGCGGTAGGGATCTGCTCTAGAGGAAATGAACTCATCGACGTCCACCACAGCCAACCAGTGAGTTTTATCGCGGATGCCAAGCCGAGAGTACATTGCTGAGTAAATCTCTCGCTGTGGGTTAGATCTATCGGATATGCGCGAAATCACAGCACCATTGAAAAGGGTGTAGTAGCGACTATCAACGCATTCAAGAGCCTTTTTGGTTCCATCTTTTGAAGCGTCGTTATAGATGAAAACGTGGTCGACGCCTTCTTCGATGTAGTGCTGCTCATAAACATATCGCAATCGCATTTATAAAAACAGCAGATAAAATGATAATCATTGATGAGAGCAACCAGTAAAGCTGAAAAGAAAACAACCACCTTACATTCTAATCAGCGTCATGATGAAAAGGCGCAAAACTGGAGTATTTTGAAAATAAAAAGGGAGGGGTGTATAAGATGAAAACCGTATGTACATATCAAGCCACTAACCTGCATGAACTCTATTATAGAGTCAATCTCGTCCTTAACAATCACCATCACCGACAGAAAGTGTTTGGGGGTGCCCACATCTTGCTGAAACTTGCGCACAGAGTTGGCCCGCGGGGGCTCCGGGACTGCCTTATGGGGGTACGGAAGTGTGGCTGCAGCATCGAAGTAACGAGCAGGGCAGCGCCCCACTGTGGAATCAGCCCGTAAGAAGAAGGGGTGGTTGCTGCGAGCTTTCCGACGCACACTGTGCATGAAATCATCATAGATATCCGCATTAGTTGCGAGCGGCATTCCGTCACTGCTGTCCATGTGTTGGTGTTGGTTCATCGCCGATGTCGCAGCAGAAGTTGCATCCCACATTTGTTGTGAGCGCACGCGGTAGCGGAAGCTCGCGAGCTGTAGCTTATCGATATCGCTTTCCGTGAGATAGGTGCGTGCCGCAGGTCCCATTGCTCGGAACTGGTTTCGAAAGGGGCAGAACTGAGGCAGACCTTGGGAGCGGTTGTACACATCCAAATAGTACCGTGACTGTGGCTGCTGCGGCACTGCATCGAAAGCTTGAAAGTCCAACTCTGCTGCTGCTTCAGCCTGCTGCGCTTCTTTGCCACCACCCCAGTTACTATCACTACTCTCACTTCTTTCAGAAGTAGCAGTGGTTCTGGTGATATGGCGCAGTTGTGCTGCACATTTCATCTGCGGCTCGGTGTGTGGGATGCACATATAGGCAGCTAGGCCAAACCGAGCAGTCTGCACACTGCGGAAGTCAGGGACGTTATCCGCTCGGAAGATAAGCACGTTGCTCTCTCCTTGCCAGCGCTGATCAACTTCTCTTCCCTCTTCATCATCATCATTTTCTTCCCCTTCTACTTTGCGTTTGGCTGCATTCTTGCTAGGTTTGATCGGCTCCGGCTGACCAGGTGGTGGCTTTGGAAGCGCATCAGACGCGCTGACGCTGTACGCTTGCCCATATCCAACTCTAAAGAATAGCGAATAGCGAACATTATTGCGAGGGTTGCCGTCCTGAGTGCCCCACACGAAGGAGTTTAGAGGCACGCTCACCATATTGCACAAGGATAAATGGTCGGTCAGAACCTCCCGCACTGAGAGCTGAGGGTAGGCTCGGCTGGTGATGAAATCATCAATCTCCAGTACTGCAAGCCACTCACTGCGAGCCTTAACTCCCAGATCAGTGTACATGGCTGATAAGGCATCTTCAGGGGTAAGGATGCGCTCTGGGTTTATCACCAGGTGGCTTCTGTTGTATGCAGTATAGAAGTGTGCATCCACACAGCCGAGAGCTCGATGTGCGGGGCGTTCCACCTCATCCGCTGCTGGTGAGGTCCCACCCCCACCACCCTCGTCCATGAAGAAGAACACATGATCAAAGCCTTCCTCGATGGAGTGCTGCATGAACTCTATTATTGAGTACTCAAACTCTTCATCCGGGCTATTAGGTCCATTACCATCGTAAGGAATAACCACCATCGCTGCGAGGAAGTACTCCCGCTCAGAGAGGTGCTGGACACCTCTACCGCCAGTTCTTTCCAAATGATGGCTGAACTGTAAACTGCCATCAGGGATGCTGGGTACTGCTGCTGGAATGTGATCCATATAGCCAGGACAGGTCCTGAATAGCTCAGCTGTCTTAATAAATAGAGACTGGTGTAAGCGCTTCTGCCTTCGTATCGACGTTATAAAGTCATCAAAGATTGCAAGGCGACTAGCATCTTGGGCGTGACTATGGTGCTGGTGCTTGTGAGAACGACCACTGGAACTCCTCAGCTGGCGATTCAAGCGCTCGGAATCATCTACAGTTGACACAGATACTGTGGGAAAGTAGAAGGCGATGAGTTGCATGTTCTCAATATCCTCCTCAAGCATCAATGTTTGACTCGGAGACTGCGAGCTGCGGAAACTGGTTGCAAACGGGCACCATTTCGGAAGTTCATAGCTGCCTAATTGATTGAGAGCTGTATATGAACCGAGGTTTTTATCGGGACTCTGCTTGACAGCAGCGTATGACTGCGCTGCGTGCGGCGGAAGGTTCGCAGCGCAAGACATAGTTCCAACGCTCCGTGGAATGCACACGGTGCCCCCATCATCCCCTTCGAAGAAACCAACGCTTCCCTGCTTGAAGACACTAACACGACTGGTCTGTACTAAAATTTTATTTGAAGATGTCTGGTACGTTGTTGGAACATGCTGTGCGTTAGCCTCGTACTTCCGGTCTAGACCGCGGCGATACTTGAGGGTATACCGTACGTTACCCGGTGGAACTGCTGCCGTTCGATTGCTCCATAAAAAGGTTAATTCTGGAATACTGATAATACTACAGTGTGACAAGTATCGCACCAGGATATCTTTTATATTTCGTTCAGGAGCAGCTCTGCTTGTGATGAACTCACCAGAGTTGACCACCAATAACCACTCCGATAAATTGCGCAAAGAGCTGTACATTTTTTGAAAGGGGACACTCTCCGCATCATCTGAGCCAGAAAAATAGCTAGAATCATAGACTGTGTAGAAACGACTGTCCAGACACTGCAGGGATTGGATGATATCATTGCTAGCAGACTGATCATTGAATATGAAAACATGCTCAGCCCCTTCTTCGAGATAATGCTGTATTAAAAACAGTCCATCATAAATTATCAATGTTATAACATCTGTTGGCAGTACATTGAAGGGGCATAAAGTGAAAGAAATTAATGACAAACAAAATTCAGTCACTACTGTTATAATGAGGAGCACTAGTACCTGGGTGAACTCTAGAATAGAATAAGTTTCATCTCGCACATGAACCATCACAGAAAAAAAGTAATCCTTCTCTTTGACCACATCCATACCCATGGTGGCAATAACCAAAGTAGCAAAAAGCCACCAACCGACCATATTAATAGTTATTGCAGCAAAGAAACAAATTTATACAGTAATTTACCGACAGGTTTATAATATTCGGGTGGTATTGTTACTCGTAGTGGTTATGGATGGGTCCTGTCGGATCTGTTTGGGGTTACTACTCAGTCATGCTGCAACAACAGGTCGATGCGGCATTAAATACTGTAGGCTTTAGGTGCTTGCCGTTTATTGTGGGTATTGATTGATTGATTATTGTGGGTATATTTTTAGATGATTATTGGACTTTCCCACGAACACACATCCCAGCAGACATCGAATTTTTCAACGGCACAAAATCCATACGTAATAGACGGTAGGAACTTTTGTCTCACTCTGTCACGGTGAGACACTTTTTTTGTCTCTCCGCGGCATAAATTCAGAATTGAACTCCTGAGAGACTGGGAGAGGAATTTAGTGCAAGTAAGTTATCGTAGATGTCATAATTTAATTCGAGTATTATCATACTTATACTGGTGACGATACCTCCTGGGATAGGAAATGTCAAAAGTGGAAGGAAGATTAGTGTATGGAGCAATACTTCAGACACCTAGATGAAGCACCAAAGGTAAGAGGCAGACGACCGATCACCATCGTGAGTATATTAGACCAAGCACTCCGACTGGATGATCGGAGACTGCAGACCTGGGGGGACCTCCAAGTTTTACGTACCTTTGCTGTAGAGAGCCCGGGCGAATGGGACGAGATGAGGGACAGGATCGTCACGAAGCTACTCGAAAGAGCTGAAGAGGCGGACAGGCTGCGACGGAGTAAGAGGCAACCCGCTGAGGCACAACGAAGGAGGACCAGACAGCCCCACGACGAAGAACCAGAGGGCCAACCTGAGCTCCGGCGTCGACGAGTCCACAACGCAGAGGGTGACCGACCTGCACAGTCGACGGAGGACCGAGCCGACCAGTGTGTAATCCACCATGGGGGTAAGACATATGTCATACGCCTCACAGCTTCAGCTGGTAAGCGCACAGCGCCTACCAGACAGCTGGCACTCAAGCGCGTGCGCTTAGTGCTGGGGGATCTCTCCGTAGTCATAGCCCCCGGCGAAGCTTATCCAACCAGGACACCGCTAGCTGAGATACCAACACCCAGAAGAGCCCATCCTAGAAGACGTACAGCTGCTAAACGAAAGGCTGACGAGCTAGAGCAGATTGAAAATCGTCCTAGTGGTCTAGTTAACCGTACTGTCCGTGATGCTGCCCGTGCTGAAACATTTGCCTGGGATGTTAATGGCCGTGAGTTTTAGTTTTTATTTTGTTGTGAGGGTTAATGGCAGAACCTTCTCCGACTAGTTCGGGTGATGGAGGTCTCTGCTGCTTCGGCAAGTAACCAAATCAATCAATCAATCAATCAAGTTATCGTAGATGTCATAATTTAATTCGAGTATTATCATACTTATACTGGTGACGATACCTCCTGGGATAGGAAATGTCAAAAGTGGAAGGAAGATTAGACGCCGTGTTGGATGAGTCGTCTGATTCAGGATCTGATTCAGAGAATGATCAGCATAGGAACACTGGAGAGGCGGCCATAGTTGACACTGTTGTAAGAAGAGATCTTGATGATGAGGAAGAAGAAATTGAGTACTTTGGTGGAAATGGGTCTTCTTTTGGAGCTAAATCTGAAGGTTAGTTGAGTCTAATCATTTGTCACAGCGTAGTAGGGAAACATATCAATTATGTTGTTATATTTCTTTTTTTGTGTACAATTTAAAGCTACCCCAAAAGCGTCTCAAGTATCAAAGCAAGCCTCGCAGATGCGGGAGGAAAGTAAGAATGGCGACCAAGGTATATTTATCGCTCTTTTTAGTTGAATGTCCCCTGTGCGGTTAAGTGTCATCTTTTCCATTTCAATGGATCTTGCTTATGTTTTATTGTAGATGTAGATGGTTTCGGGATTAAGTACCAACCAATGCAAAGAAAGCCCAAAGATAATGCTCCTATTAAGACTGCCTTCGATGAAATCGATACCGAAGAAATTAAGAATCGATTGCTCAATACAAGCGCTGGAGGTGAGGATGATGGCGATGATGAGTTTGATTTTGGTGACGATGACGATGATGTAAACGATCGGCCACTTGGTGCAGAATCATCGACTTCTGTTACTTCTTCTTCGACACAACAGTCAGAGGCTGTGCGGCGTGCTATCGAACAAGTGGCGGCCACATACTCAGCTGAAAAACAGGTAGAGGATGATCTCACAAGCCGTGCCATAACAGCGGAAGAACTGAAACGCAGAATTGCGGAGGAAGAAGAGTCTGGAATGGTGGAAGACAGGTTCCATGACCCTGATGCACCCATTCTTTTCGACTTGGGCAGCCCCTCACGCTTGGTGGGTACCCATCAGGCTGGAGATGGGAATCAGGACACAGCAACTCTGGGGAGAGATGCCAAACAAAGTATCCTGAAACAAGCGCAGAAAGCCCTTGCAGAAGTGACTGAAGTGTATGGGTCTGGTCTAGGAGATCAGGAGATTCTTCTGCTCGATTCGCAAAACGATTCAAATACCACTGCTGGTTTAAAGGTAGATGAGGAGCGCGGTGCCTCTGCACCTACTACCTCCGCAACCGCCGCAACCGCCGCGATGGGACCTACGGGGATGAGCACTGTAATCGAAGAAGGCGACGAGGATGCAGCAGAGCTGGAGGACAGTGAGGAGGCGATGCTGGAGCGCATGCGTCAGATGGATCTCGAAACAGAGCGGCGCCGCATCGAGGAAGAGTGGGACCAAGTTGCTGCTGAGGCAGCCCCGCCGCCGCCTGCTTCATCCACATCCACAACTGCTGTTGCTTCGACCTCCACTGCACAGCCCCCTCCTCCCCCTCCTCCTGCTGCTGATGCTACGACTGCAGCTTCCGCGGAATTGGTGGCAGCGCCAAGGATCGGCAGCAGCAAGGACGAGAGCTTCAAAGGCCCAGTGATGATGACGGCGGAGAGCACTGATGGCTTCTTCAGCAGCGCGCTCGAAGACGACGATGACCTCACCGAGCTGAACCGCGCTCGGGAGCAACAACTCGCTCGAGTTGCCAGTGGGAAGCCTCGATCTAAAGCCGAGGACACATTCATAACCTACCGAAGAGCCATCACGTACTTTGAGAATCGCGACCTCAGTGCATACGTTGCGGATATTGTTGTTAGTGAGCCCAGAGCTAAGTCCGGCTGGTTCGGGAGTGGTGCACCGAAGCCGATTGATTACCCGGGGTTTTCATCCAGGGATCTCAATTTCCCGTTCTTGATTGCACAGATCGATTTCGATCCTTCAGTTCCCCCTATGCTGAACATGCTGCTGACGATCTACAATTTCTGCCTGGAGAACTACAATGGAAAGAACCCGGCAGCGACTGGCGACCATTGGGAGAAGATTGGCTTCCAAGGCTCCGATCCGCGCACCGACTTGAACCGATCTATGAAGATGCTCTCTGTTGTGCAGGTTCGTAAATGAACTTTCTTGCTCTTGGCAGCTTCAGTTAAAGCTGCAGTGAGTGTCTGACCGAGAGTTTTACTCGGTCTATGCTACAGTACATTAATTTACCTCGAATGCACAATCGTATCATTACGTTAAATCCCATATCTTTGGGCTGTATTTTTGGTGCGTATACTCCTGCTTTTAGTGTTACACCAGATTAGTTTGGATTTTGCAGCTTACATTGCGCGCAGCTTTTGCATGTTATCATTTGGCCGGGCTATTTTTTGTTTAACAGTGGGCGGTGCTTTGGCCCATGGGTGCGTGTTTGTACTCTTAATATCTTACCACCCACCATATCAATAATTTACAGATGTTGAGCTTCATCGAGCTCGATGCGCTGCTGGCTCGTCGGTTGTTTGACCTTTCGCAGTCGGCCAGCCCTGCCCCAGCGCGCTCCGACAAGGCTGCGCAGAAGGCGGACACCTCGTGGCCTTTCATGCTGGTGGCCGTGATGTTCACGAAGGAGGCGCTGCAGGCGCTGCGCAGGGGAGATCTCAACGAGAAATGCTCTAAGCGTAAAGAGATATTCGGAACTCTTAATGAGTTCTATCGAGCAATCTTTGCAGAGTTTGGCAGGTGAGATTATGATAGTTTCAACTGCTGCCTCTACTGCTGCCTCTGCTTCTTTCTTAGAAGAAGCCAAACTACTGCTGTACTTATTGTTGATACCTTTACATGATAGCTGTGCCCAGTTTGGCGCCAGACCTATAACTAAACTTGCTGATTGATGATCCGTAACACATAAAGTTTATTGGCTCTGAACCGTTCTCTATATACTTTTGGTACCAAATTCTTCCTTTTGCTGCTGATTTTGTGCTATTATTTCTGTTACCCTTGCCCTGGCAGACTGTTGGAGGAGGATCCTCAACTGCACCACGCGATCCATTTAAATGCCCTCCGCAAGACCTGCGAGGCTGTAGGTGGTGCTGCCAAGCTGCTCAAGAAGTATAAGGCTCTGGTGAATGCGCCGCCTTCGCAGCAGCCTGCGCATGCTACTAGCCCTGCTGTTGTAGGCAGTGCTGGTGTTGCCAATAGTTCACCCCCTGCTCTTAATCCTTCCAATACCAAGAAAACTAGCCCATCAAAGACTCCTGTCGCTAAGAGTAGTAATGTTAAGGCGAAGAGCAGCTCTTCTGATCCTGCTGCCGCGATGCTGGCTGGAGATTTCGCCGAGTTCGACAGCATCAGCAACATGCGGGAGGTGACAGCAGACGAAGCCGATGCTGCTGCACAGTTTGGAAAGCATAATACAAAAGCTTCCAAATTTCGAGCATAAGTCGAGGTTGCTGGAGCAATTGTCAAACTTATCGTAATTATGACGGTTGTGTGCATAGTATATAGAGTTACTTGGCTTTAGGGGGGACTAGTTTGGGTCAGCATCTAAGATGATTTAAGATTACTTCAAAGTAGTACTTCTAAGTACCAAAGAGTATGAAAGCAGTAGAAGAAGATACTCGAATCCCTCGTTAGAATCGTTTGCCACTTTTTAATGATATAATTAACCACGGTGGGCATCATAGAATTGCTACAAACATCATTGGCGGCATGCCATGGGAAATATAAGCAAAGGAAGGGGTCACAAATCACATTGTATGGAGGATACTACTTTTAAACAGGTTCACGACATTAATCATACTTAAGCACACCAGCAACGTACAAATTGTTACATTCAATGTGAAAGTTGTTATGGTGTCCGAGACTTACAACATGCTTTTATGCTAGTTTCTATATCGTAGACCTTTTTATGTACACTAATATACAATTATCAGACAGTAAAGTTACGGATTATCAACAGTTGCTACAACCGTAACCACAGAGGCCCCACCTCAGGCGGCTAGCCAGTTAGATCACCCACCGACCCGCCGCCCGCCAACCTACCAGCAAGCATCATGAGAGCACGTCCACACCTGCCTCTCTCAGTACGCGGTGACCATCCTCTGTGGAGACCCCGGCGCAGCCAGTCAGCTGCACACTGCGCAAGACAGGCGCCATACGGCTGAGGGCCAGCGCTCCCCGGTCAGTCACCTGCGGGCACCACGCCAGCTTCAACAGCAGCTCCTGCTCCTCTTCCTGTCCCTCTTCCTGCCCTTCTTCCTGCCGCCCCTCTTCTCCTTGCTCAATCCTTGGGGCACCTGTCTGCTGTTTGGCTGTTCGGCTAGTGATGCGCCTTCGTCTGCGCCGCTCGAAGAACTCTTGCAGCATCTCGAGGCCTTCGTCAGTGAAGCTGGGGCACCAGGACAGATCCAACTCTCGCAGCTCCGTTGACAGCTCTGCGATGGCGGCCAGGGCAGCATCTGTCACGGGACACGACTTGAGATCGATGAGGCGGAGGCGCGGGCAGTTGCGAGCCAGAGCGGCGATCCCGGTGCTGGTGATGCCGCTGCAGAACTGCAGGCGGATTTCTACCAGGGCGATGAGGAAGGACATGCGGAAGATAGAATCGTCTGTAATGCGGCTCTTGCACAGGTTGAGGATCTCCAGCTGCGAAGAGTTGCGCAGCATCGATTTGCAATTGTAGCTGCTACTGTTACTGCTTCTGGTGGCAGTGGAAGCGGGAATGGTAGCAGCGCCGGAAACTACAGAAGCGTAGGAAGGCGAACCACTAGCGCTGCTAGCCAGCATTGTTGCGGTAGCAGCAGCAGCGGCAGCGGCAAGAGTGGTTGCACTTGGAGGCAGCAAGAAGAACGCTTCGTCTGAGATATCATCGATGAAACCGAGGTTGAGGCAGCGGAGCTTGTTGTGTTCGAATATGTGCTGGATCTTCGGAGAAGAGACATTCTTGCACTAAGGGAGGGATTATAAAATAGAACCATTGAGCAGAACAGAGCAGAACAGAGCAGATCAGAGCAGATCAGAGCACATTCGCACAAAGAAAAGAAATTCATCTAATCCATACTGATACGATTCTTGGGAACTTAACATTGGCTGATAGCTTTAACACTGAGTCTGAGGGTATAATCGAACTAGTTCCCTCTTTCTAATTAACAATGTTATAAACATACCTGGCTCAGATTCAAGTAAGACAGCTGGCGACAGTTCTTGTTCAGCGTAGTTATAATTTCTCCCGTGATTTGCGGGCATCCCTGCAGGCTGATTGCCTCGAGGGAGAGACAGCCCAGCGCTGCTTGGAAGGGGCATTGGTGGATGTCGAAGGCGCTATCTGTCACGCGGCGACAGCGGTTCAGCACTATGGCCTCCAGCTTGGGGCAGCCCTGCAGCACGGCACGCACCACAGAGTTGCTCACCTGTGCGCAGTCAGACAGGTCCAGCGTCACCTACAACAAATAATCGCATCAATCACGAACAAGGTGAGAATAGAAAGTTAAGTAGGTATGGGGCGATAAAAGACAGAGAAATAGTTTTATGATGCGATGGAAGTACAGACCAGGCATCTCAAGTAGCATACGTACATAACCCAGTAGCAGCTAAAGTTTGCTCTTTTCAATTGTAAATTATATGGTGAGTCAATTGCTATCTTACAAGTATACTGTAACAGCCTATCATGGTGAGAAAACACAACTAACCAGGTTGGGGCAGTTGAGCCCGATCTGTTTGAAGACTGAGTTCCTCACTGACAGTGCTTGGCAAACGCGCAGTGTCGTCCTGCTGGGCGCAAGAAACGCCATAAGAGCTGTATCTGTTATCCTCCCGTCTAGGCATATGCTTGCGAAGATGGGCTCCAGAAGATGTTCAGGTACATACTTACACAGGTCATTCACCATGCGGCCGTGGAAGTCGCTTTTCTCAAGCACTCTGATAATCTTCGCCTATCCAGTCAATTGTGAATAAATATTCAATATGAATCGTTACGATGATAAGTGATCAAAATTTATCAAAATCATAAATATAGACATTACCTGGCATATCTCAACCAAACTGGGCACCGCCACATTAGAGCCAGCTTTGCTTCCACCACGAGTCTTAGAAGATACTATATCCATTCTCTTATTAATTTAGGAGTGAATCCTTTCCAGTAAATATAGTTATGGGCACTTGCACTTGACGGTAAACTTGCTCCAAAGTTCGTGTGCCAGTAGTCGTGCCAAAATCTTGTGTGGGGCGGGCACGGCCAAACACGGTCCAAAATATCACACTCCTTCCAAAGCGCCCAATTTTATCGAACTAAAGATCAAATAAAGCTCTCTACTTCGGATGAATAATAATCTATGTACGAGTGCGATTATTTTACGAGTAGAATTGCCTCGAAGTGATAAAACTTAAGGAGGGGGAAGAAGCTTTAGGAATGGCCTGAAAATGTGTGGCGAATTGATGGAGATAATTCCTGTAAAAGATATATAATATATCGAATAACCAATAATTTAGACCAAATAAATTATCAGGGAGAAAATACTCGCGACTTCTGCGAGTCGACAGTATGATGGATATTGTTGACACTCGACCGTTATCCCTCTAACTTACTGCTGCTGCTGCCAACTTGGAGATACAGAGCAAGTCTTCCCACCGGCATTAACTAAAATTTTACAGTAGCATACTAAATTTAGTATCGCTTTCTATAATAATTTGATTAGCCCCTGGTATATAATGTTAAGAGTGAGAAATTTACCGATACTTATATTATTCTTGTACTCGTAGCTTTCAGCTTCAGCTCTTGATTCAGCTGTATTACACTCCACAAAGAGTTGGCTCTTCTTTTTTCACTCGTACCGGTATTCTTATCTCATCTTATACGAGTTCGAGGAAGCGAGCCGATTGATATTGAAGAAAAGATTGTGCAAAGCCCACCTTTGTTTTACTTTCCCCCGTCCTTACGATCACTTGGTAGGGATGGAGTTTCCAGGAATGACTACTTACGCGTTGTTGCCAGGAGGTGAAGACGAAAATGAGCACGGAGATCCCCTCCTGGAGCAGCGTGACAAGTGGCAACACGTGAAGAATCTTGATCAGTTCTTTCAGCGAATGTACCAGTACTACATTTCTAAAGGAGTTGGAGCTATAATTTTATCACAATTATGTTCAGTTTGCTCTCTCGGGTTCACCATAGTCTTCAGCGCTTTCTTGTTAGGATTCGTTGACTGGAATGGATTGCTTGACTGTCATGATGAAGATTCCTGCAATGAGGTCGATATTTTTATTAATCCGTTCCACAAGACACCAACACGAATGGGATATTTCATTTTCCTATATTTTGTTTTATTCTCTGCTTTCTGGGTGTGGCAATGTATAACTGCGGTAAATGTCGTCTCGGATGCTCTAGAGATGGCCAGCTTTTATTCCGACACTCTGGGGTGTTCGATCAACTGATCTGCAGAGCATAAAATGGTTCGAAATTGTACAGCGCCTTATCGATTTGCATGAACATGGTAGTTATCGTGTAGCTGTTAAAGAGAAACTAACCGTGCACGATGTCGTGTTGCGCATTATGCGGAAAGAGAATTACCTTATTGGACTCATCAACAAAGACTGCCTCGACTTAGTGATTCCCTGGTGGATTTCCCCGCTGGCATCAGACCGCTTGTTTCTTACTAAATCGCTGGAGTGGTCACTATCTTTCTGTATTCTCGAGTACATGTTCACTGAGCAGTTCGATATATCGGCAGATTTCTTGTCTGATGTAGGTGGCTTAAAGTGGAGGTTCCAAGTCGTGGGCATAATCCACTTCCTGCTTCTGCCTTTCATGCTGATATTCATGACTATTCATTTTTTCCTGCAGAATGCACAGCAGTTCCGCAGTAGCGGTAGTTACCTTGGTCCAAGGCAGTGGAGCCCTCTCGCACTGTGGAAGTTCCGAGAGTTCAACGAGCTGCCGCACATATTCGAGGAACGCATGAACAAAGCTATCGCGCCTTGTAACGACTACCTCTCAGGTTTCCATAACCCTTACATTGCCATTGTGGCACGATGCACGACGTATATAGCAGGCGCACTAGTAGCAGTGCTGCTGTTGGTGAGCATTCTGAGTGATGGGGCGCTACTCTTCGTGCATATTGCCGATCACAATCTACTCTGGTACCTGGGAATCTCCTCGGCAGTCTACGCAGCCGCCCGGTCCCAGATTCCCGATGACACCAAAATCCATGAAGATGCTGAGTTGTTACTAAAGAAAGTTGGCGCGCAAACGCACCACTATCCGCCGCACTGGCAGCAGCTAGGAGCCGCCTCAAGCGACGTGCGCGACGAAGTGTGCGAGATTTTCCAGTACAAAGTGCAGATATTCGCCATGGAAGTGCTGAGCGTGGTTCTGACGCCAGTGGTGCTCTGCTTCTCACTACCAGACTGTGCAGAAGATGTTGTGGACTTTATTCGGTGAGTTATAACTGAAAAGTCGCTGTTACTATCATGCATTCAACTGCTTTATTTAAGCATTATGCTGAATTGTGTGTCAGAAACCCCCAGGGGGGGGGGGGGGGGCAAAAAAATGATGTTTATAATCGACATACTTAACAATATCATTTATTTTTTGCCCGTATAATGTTTTACTATTGGATCTGACCCGCCTCTCCTCTGGCAATGCACAGTGATCATAGTCGGTATGTTGATGGAGTAGGAGTTGTGTGTGACTATAGTTTGTTCGACTTTAATCGCCATGGTGACGAGGATTTCGGAGCAGACAAGTGGGGATTCCTCGATGAAGTGCAAAGAGCCAATGATGGGAAATTGGAAAAAAGCTTTCTCAATTTCCAACAAGCCAATCCTAACTTTGAACCTGGCCCGGCAGCAAAGAATGTTTTGAATAAATTCCAACAGTTCAAAGATAGCGCGTAAGTTGAAACGTTCCCCATGTTTTAAATGGAATTAAATCTTTTTTTACTGCTGACTAGCACTTTGATATACCAAAAGGATTTAAATCCTATAACTGTAAATTTATCGCCATTCTAAATATATTTTATGTGATGCTTTTGGTGTGAATTTTGCTATGATTTTGCTGTTTTCACCACAGGAGGCATCACCGTGAGCAACTGCTGGTTTCCGCCCTTGAGCGCTCGCACGTGCTCTCTCCGCAATACCCCTTCGACGGAGCAAGTGGCAACCCATTCCCTGCTTCAGCTGCTGCTGCCGATGCCGGTGACCTTGCTACTGCCAGTGGTCCCACGGTTACTGGTACAGCTGGAGTAGCTGCAGCTGGAGCCTGGCATGGATCTATCATTGCAGAGGCTGCCCATCGGGAAATGCATGTCGCAACAGGAGGGGTTGTGCCAGGCATGGGGGTAGGGGCAGCAGCACCCTCAGCATCAGCAGGGGTTGATTCTGCTCGTAAACCCCCTGCTGGGGTAGTCGGGGTGAATGACACTGCTGCTGCTGTTAACCAAGCAGGAGCGATAGGGCTGCCCCCAATAAAGCTTCCCAGTCAGTTTGGAGGGGCGGCGGTGAGCACTGACAGCAACAGCGCTGACGGCCGCGGCGCTGAAGGAACGAACACGGACTCCCTTTCCCCAGTGGCCTCCTCTCCGATTGTATACAGCGACCCTGACGACACACAGCTGCACAGCCCCGTGCGCGGACCTGGCCTGCTTACTGAAGACGGCACAGACGTGGTTACTGTGCTGGCTGTGCCTGCCGGCGGTGGCGGTGGTCATAAGCAGGATGGCATGACTAGTATGACTGCCAGTCAGGATAGTGCGGGGGCATTTACCCGGGACGTGGCTCCCCGTACTAGTGCTGCTGAGGCTCCTGCTCGGGCTGGAGCTGATATGGGAATAGCAGCTGTAACTGCGGTCGGTGCTGTAAGTCCAACTGGTGCTGAGAGTGCTGATGCTAGTCGTGGGCCTGTGCTGCTACCTGAATGTAGTGGCAGTGGGGGCAGCACGCCTCCCCCTGGGACTGGGCTGTCACAGACACAGGTGCAGCTTGATGGGGCCGGTTTGAGTGGGATCGAGATGTCTGGTCTGCGGGGCCACCATAGGACGAATGACAACACCCCATTCTCGCCCATGCGCGGGGAAGCATCGGCGCTGCTAGGATACCCTCGAAGTCTGTTCGAGTCAGTTGCACGCAGCGGGACTGGGGGAACAGGAAGTGGCATGAGTGGAGGCGTGGGGGCCAGCAGCGCTTTGTTCGGCAGCGGCATGCCGAGCGTACTGCTGAGTGTCATGCGGCAGGAAAACATAGACTACGAGAACGACTTCTACTGGATGGACCAGTTCCATCACGAGCGCCTGCGCGGTGGCGGCGCTGGCGGCGCTGGAAGCAGCAGCCATATAGAAAGCATGGGTGGTACTGGTACTGCTCCTGCTATGGGAGCATCCGGAATGCGGCGCGCAGGTGGTGCAGGAGGGGTGGGAGGGGTGGGAGCAATGGACCGCTCTCTTCTGCACAGGAGCAGAGGGTTGGCGGGGTCGCTGCGATCTAGAGGCCGCAGTAGTGAGACCCTTGGAAGCCCACTGGGAAGGTTCCAGCACGGTCAGAGGCAGCGGCAGGATCAGGATCAGCTCGGAGAGAGCACTGAATCAGTTCGACGACGACGACCTTTCCCGCAAGTGCCAATGCACCAGCAGCAACAGCAGGTACAGGGAGAGCAACTGCAGCCGCTACCTGCCCTTGCAGGGCTGTCTCTGCAGGTGCCTTCACGCAGTAACCCATCCATCTCTGAGCACGCATTTGCCAGCCAGCAGTCCCAGTCCCCACCACGCGCGCAACTCTGGAGCCAGCAAAAGCAGCAGCGATATAGCCGGTATGAGCAGCAGCAGGGAATGAACTCACCGGTGTTTACCTACGGGCGTGGCAGGCGGCAGCCTCCTTCAGGCACCGCCTCTACCGCAGCTCGCCCTGATGGTCCCGCTGCAGCCGGGCAGGTGGGGAATATGCAGCAGCATCCCAACCTATTCCAGCAGCAGATGCAGCAACAGCAGATGCATCTACAGCAACAGCAGATGCAGCAACAACAACAATCATCTAATGCTGGTGCACCGACCCGGACATCGCTTGGCAGGCTTGATCGACTGGCGGAGAACGAACATGAGGAGGACTAGTAATCCTATCTGATTCTCTCCTATCTGATTCTCTGTAAAATTAATTTTTGTATACATTGTTTTTTTTAATAACATCGTATCGGGAAGAACGGTTCTAGGTACAGTTATTCAGTAGCAGATAAACTACTGAGGGATATTCAGTCAGGTGGTGCTGATAAATTTTATTACACGAAATTAAACGAAGATGTTCAGCTCAATTTTAAGTTTGGCACATCTGTTGATGTGCCGAACTTGTCGTATCTATTGAAAATGTTGTTCATACCAGCAGGCAGGGCGAAGATGGGAGGGGGCAGGGATGGAGGGTGGGGAACATTAATGCGCAGGAAAATGATCAATTCAATTATACAACTCAGCACCATTGCCACAGTATCATCGCCACAGTGGCACTCTCCAAGAACTTACTAATTTAACTATGATGGATGCACCTATACTTGTACTTTTCACATTATAGACAAGTGCGTAAATAACATACATTGCGTAGAGCAATAGGACTTACAATCATATGCTTCCTTTCCAATTTCTCGACTCTCCCCTTTGCGCTGTGATGGAGGCGTTAACCCACTACTTGGTGCGACAGTGGAAGTAAGATATTATAAAAGCAGTCCAGTGTAAAGGGCATAGATATCAAGAACGTGAGTGGGCATGAGATGTTCCATGGCAGAATTCGTCCCGTACACAAGCCAATATGCCAGCGCTTGCACCGAGTGGTGTGTAGATCACCAGGATCGAGTTTTTTTTGCGCAGCAACATTAAAAGGAGCATGCTTACTCGGAAGGATGTCTGTAGCTCAAACACAGCAAAACAGAGCCTATGATAAGGAGGACGTTATCAACATGAGATCTATGCAGTGGCGTCATCAGTGGAAGGAGGAGGAGGAGGGGGGTTGGTGATCGCTTGTGCATCCTCTAAACTGAGCTTCAAAGCTTGTTCCAGCTCTATGCGCTCAACCTCGTCGTAAATGCTCCCGGTGCTGCTAAGTCGCGGCCGCTCGGTATCAACAGCATCTTTAGCATGTCTAGCAATACAGTCACCATTGCCATTGCCATTGCCATCGGCATTCTCGGCAGCGGAAGCTGTAGCAGTAGTACCACCCCTGGCAGTGGAGTCCACGCTCATATCTACCCCGACCTTGAAATTAGAAGTATGCTTATCAACAACCTCGGTATTACCATCGTCATCGTCACCAACATCTGCTTTCGCTGCTTCGAAGTCCCTGGCGCAACTTCTGGAGTCGGTGCCACTAGGCTTGAGCACAAGTTCTTCCTCGGTGTTCTTGACCTTATCGACCTTATCGGCCTTATCCGAGAAACCGCTCTCACGATTAGCCACATGCTGCGTTGTATTTTCCTCCTTTTGTAAATCTGATGTCTGTTCTGGCGCTGTCTGCTGTGCCTCTTCCTCATGCTCTTCTTGCTCCTGCTCTTCGCGGGTCGATGCTTCCTGCCGGACCAACTGTGCTTGCTCCTGTTCTTGCATCGACAATCGAATTGCCTGCCATTACATTCAAAAAGAATATATTCGCCGAGAGGGAGATAGCACAGCGCCATGAAAGGATATGATAACTTCAGCATAAAAAAGAATTGAAACCAGCGAAAGATCGTTAGAACGAATAATTCGTCAGGATAAAAGCACACACAAGCAAATACATGCACGTCTCAGTAAGTTATACACCCACCTCCATCAGCATAATCTCTTCCAGCTGCTCGATGCTTGAAATATTTTCAACGTTTTGGGATCCAATTAGGCCTGAAATAGCAGATACTAATCTCGTCCCTTCGTCAGAAATTCTTGCTGTTCGCGACCCTATCATTCCTCCTCGCTGGGAATTGGGGTGGTGACGGGGATGATCGCTGCTTAAGTCTGATCCTAGGGATCCTAAATCATCATCATCATTATCATCATCATTATCATCAGCATCGTCTTCTGCCCCACTTCGAGAGAAAAATCCAAGGAAGCTGTTAGCACTGTTGCCGCTGCTATTGGCACTGCTCAAGCTGCTGTGTCGCTGCCGCTGTGAGCCATGCATTCTATCGCCACTGCCACCACCCATTCCTGCTGATGTTCCTGTTGCTGTTCCTGTTGCTCTTCCTGTTGCTGCAGCATCTCTACCGGAACTGTCGACACGGAACCTCTGGTAAACACTACTGGAGCCGGCACGGTGCGCCTCCAGAATGCGCGAGGTGGGGGTGCTGCCCGGGGGATAGCGCCGGTACTCCCGAGAGGACAGACCTGCGACGCCCTCTGCGCCACTGCTTGCATTGCCGCTGCCACTGCCCAGGCCGCTAAATCTGAAGGGAGATCCAGTCATATTATACCTATGCTGCTGCTGCTGGCTGACATAGTCTTCTTCGTAGAAATTCTTGCGCTGGTCTCGTATGTGCCTCTCTAATGCTTCGCGGTCAGAGATGGATGCCTTTCCACTACTCCCAACTCCCCCACCGCTAGGCCCTTTACCGGACTCGCCTCCGGCATCACCACCACTGCCTCCTCTGCCTGCTCTGCCGGTAGTCGAGGTTGAGCCTGCTGGCGAGGTGATGTCAATACTAGTAGAGCGCAGCTTGCGCTCCTGCTCGGGTGTGGTGTAGGTGTGCACTGATACCGAGGAGCGGGACTTGCTGGACTGGGCAGAGCTGGTGCTGGAGCGCTCAGCCAGGCTACCGCTGCGCTCGCGCTGCTGGTCGAGGCTGCCGTGGCTCCCCTGACCACCACCACTGCCATCACCACTGGAAGGGGACGCAGAAGTGCTCCCTTGGAGGTTATGCGCATTGAGCGACGAGGCACAGGTGGTGGTGGAAGCGGATGTGCATGGCTCGGATGAATCTGGTGGCGTCACTAGGAAAGTTACGCTGAGAGTAGCACAGCTGCAGAATGGACAAGACGCTGTCGATGGTGTTGTGCGGAGTCGAACAAAGCAATCTGTGGACAGGGCGGGGGGGGGGGGGGGGGGGGGTGAAGTCGCGAGAACACAATTGAATTAAATAACGATACAGAAGCCTAAGCACGAGTCTATCACAATTTGTTTCGTCCTGGTAGTAGTGTATGGTATGAGTGCGATTAATGGAATTCACCTGTACAAATGCTTTGCTTGCAGCATTTAACCTTGTTCAGTCCTTCGAAATCCTGAGGAATAAGTAATAAGTAGAGAACAAAATAAAAACTCACATAAAGACAAGCAAAGAAGTATATAATACCGAATGTAACTATAGACTATAGTTTAGGAATGTTAAATGCTTGTTTCGCATCTTCAACAGCCTACGCAATAAATCGTGTGCGGTGAGTAGCAGGCTGACACTGCAGCATTACTGGATAAAGAGTTTACCACAAACCCTCGAGAAATAAGTATATTGATCAATAATCCCCCTTACCATGAAACAGATGGGACACTCAAAGCTGCTGGCCGCCACATCACAGGCGAGGGTTTTAGGGGCTAGCTTCCCATCCGCTATCATTCTCTGAATGTTTGTGTCGCTCCATTCACTAACGTATAAACGTGAAATTC
Source organism: Eutreptiella sp. 'Long Island Sound 2002' (assembly GCA_964036045.1). Taxonomy (NCBI): domain Eukaryota; phylum Euglenozoa; class Euglenophyceae; order Eutreptiales; family Eutreptiaceae; genus Eutreptiella; species Eutreptiella sp. 'Long Island Sound 2002'. The sequence goes on along the minus strand of CAXIWF010000046.1, from coordinate 47,569 downwards.
TGCACAGATGCGCAATACAAAAATATGACCAAGTAAGAGGCATCAGCGGTCAGACACAATCCAGGTATAAACCCGAAAGCAATGCAAAATTAAGAGTTGGCGACGGTACCTGTCTGTGATTGGCCTAGAAATGTTATTCGCCGTTATAACCGCGGCGGTGGCAGCATCGGTGGCGCTGGCACTCACATCGGAAGCTGTGTTACCGGTACTACTTCTCCTATTACTATTGCCCATTTTATCCTAGACTGAGGATCAGTACCGTAAAGTAAAAGGAAAAAAACTAAAACAGATTTTCTAGCTGCTAGTCTAGACACTTCCTCCTTTCAAGTGCTTCACGAAGCTAATGTCATCTTATCAGAGAAGAGCCAGACTTTTCGGTGCGGATAAAAGATAGTCGTGTCTAGCTACAGATTATTCTGACGAGTCCGAGTAATATTGCACGAAGAAGTATTTCAGGCCTGGGTTGTATGAGTACGATATTGGAATGAAACGAGTTGGGATAATACGTAATTCAATGTTTTAAAAAAGAAGTGAAAACGAAGTTGAATATGGTCAGAACTTCAACAAAACAAAATTAATGGGATGAAAACTGAAAAAGTATGGTAGCGAGTGGTGGTTTCGATCCACCGACCCCTAGGTTATGAGCCTAATGCGCTTCCTCTGCGCCAACTCGCTTAACAATTTGGTGAACTTAAAATATATAAACACATTTAATAAGGAGGAGTTCTGACCAAACTTCAAAAACTAAGTATGTTGTAAGTACACATCATGTCATAGTATCACAACATCTAAACTGTCCATGTAACCATCTAAGGCTGTCAGAGCTCAATATTGAGCGATCATGTCGAAGATAAATTTACTACGACATCAAGAATTTCGTGCGAAGTTAAGGCTGCTAGGCTGGAAAAATCGCAGTGCACGCACACGTGTGAATTCCGCATGCATCCAATATTGTCCAAAGCAAACCGAAAAAATGGCATAAAAAGATATGCGGTTGATGGTTGATGATGGTTAATCTACATCACACTAACCAACTCTTTCCATCATTTGCTGCTGACCTCGGTGGCATCTATAAGACTTACCGAGTGGATTTTTCTACGGGTATAAGATTCGCTTCAAGCTTCTAAGAACAGCCTATGATAGTACAGTACAAGCAGTTGTCAGCAATTTTCAGCAATTGTCAGTAGGCCATACGCAAACATCATGGGCCGGTTTATTTGCACCAATAACAGCAGGGCAATTAAGTCGTGGCTAGTAAATTACATTATGCCTTATTACTTATAGTGTTCATTCCAAATGGAGATATTGTTGGCATGGCATGGCATTGCATAGCACAGCACAGTCGCGATAGTAACGTGCAAGATTACAATTGTATGCGCGAGCAGGGCAAATGTAAAAGATCACTAAAATGCTTTGAGACTACACCGGTATGTGCGAGCAGGGCAAATGCTGTAGGTTAGATATCGTTGTGCAACATTCTGCCATTGCTGCTGCACGAGTCACAAGAATGATGGCATAGTAAATCGGATCGGGTGGGTGGCGTAACCTGGTAGAGTAAACATACCTCACTCTCGTGTAAAGGAATGAAGTAACTCCTGGACAATCCCATGAGCTACTTTAGCCTCGGTTGTGCGTGCATTGTGCAAGATTCTTATTGTGTTAGGGGGTAATAGCAGCAACAATAGCAACAGCAATAGCAACAACAAGAAGGAGACAGCGACCCGTGTCTGCTGCATATGACTTCTCTACACACCAGAAGGCACCCCGGCTGGAGAGTGCATTAGCAATTGTACAGTCTTACCGGTGTGCTTGGCTGCAGGAGCTACATTCACCGTCACTTATCGGCCCCAGTCATTCAGAGACGGCATCAAATAACACGATGCAGGAATATATAGCGTTTGGAGGAAGGCATCTGCAGAGCATCCAAAGCAAGAGCATCATCCATCCAGCGCATCATTTAAGGCATCATCGTTTGGGTAAATCGCATCCATCCCGCATCCTCTAATCGTCCAGTTAAAGCAATTGCTTTGACCCTACGAGTAGTACCAGCGCCATTACAAGTATCACGAATACTCATAAGCTCTTGATTTATGATGCCCAAGATATGGGGCATGAGTGGTGCAGTTGTAACTCTTCCTAAAGAGCAAGTTGAGATACCGATACATAGTACGGATTAATCACTAAAGATGCGTCAGCACCGCATTACATGTTGATACAGCTCAATTGTCTTAGCAGATTCAGTACATCCTGTGCAAACGGTGATAGGAAAATCCTTGCTAACTGCCTTGGTTGTAGTTTCGATAATATTAGCCCAAATGTGATAATAAATGCAACAATGCTACCAGCCTTGACTGGTATGCAGTAATATTGAATATCTCGCTTTCAACTTTTGGGTGATCGAATCACTTAGTGATTCTGTGATTCTGTGATTCTGTGATTCTGTGATTCTGTGATTGTCGTTGCTTCTGGGCTCGACGTTGAACTCGGGGCGAGCAGGACATTCGAAAATTTCGAAATCGGTAAAATTTAATTCGTGTGAAATCCAGAAATTACGTGCGTATCTGTAAACCAAATCACTAGAACTCGTGTAACATCCCAAATCACTCGTAACCACAATCTTCTATATCTATCTTCGTATGAAAACAATTGTGTACTTCCATAGCGGATCGCTACAGAAAATTTTATATTGCACAATTTTTTTGGCTCCAATATCACTTCGACATTCCGATGTTGGGTCTCTTGTCAATTATCGCTGCTACTCTGCTGCTAGTCGATGCATCGCAGATTAATGTGGCCAAGAATCCTATTCAGTTAGACCTTAAGAAGCTCGGTAATGGTGTTAACGCCACCATGGTTTCACAGAATCCAACTCTCCGAAAGGGTCTCCAAGCAGGGAGAACGAGGCCGGCATTCTTTCAGCAAGTTTTAGGGCTTGTCAGTGGCGATACTTTCAAACTCAACTTGGACAAATGGAGGGCATTACGAGAGTCAAATCTTTTTTCCGAGTTATCGGCTGCATCAATTCTGAAAGAGGATGGGTTAGCATTGAATATCGAGGGCTATGAGTTACCGTCAATCACGATATCTCCTGAAGTAACCATTGCGGCTGATCTCGACCATCCTGAGGTTATGGGCTCGGTAAGTATCGACGAGCTCTTCTTGAGCCACAGTTGTATGTTTTATTAGGCTACTCATTCTTCATAAGCTTTTTCAGTTCCAGGCTTGCATCACTATGCTGTGCTTTTCGGTACTTGCTTCGCTTTATAATGTTCCACTCTTCTCCAACCCCCACTCTCGACTGTACCGTATTGCAAACAACAGATCCAATTTAAGGATCGAAACTTCCGGGGTTTTGGCGAGTACGTTGAGTTTTCCTTGAGTAAGAAGGAAGGCCTGAGCCGGGAGTATCAGAACTGCCGTTGCTTCTAAACTTCAAATGGCGCGACAGCACTATTGGGAAGTCGTCGCATATCTCCGCCGAGTACTGTGAAGACCACACGATGGAAGGGGTGCGCAACCTGCTGCCTAACTCGCTTAAGCGCGTGTACCAAGCGGCAGGGGGTAAAGATCATGCGAGACTCTACACCAAGCTGACTACCAAATCGTTGAAGCTTCAGGGGTATGTTCTAGGCAGTGTTTGTATCATCTTATAGCTAGTGGGTTGTGCTGATAGTGCCTTTGAATGCCAGGATGCAATTTTAAGAAGACAAAGGGCTAGAGCAAGCAAATATCCACACTCGATATTATGATACTGATGAATTATTCATGTTATTTTTAACTCTTTTCTGTGCTGCTTTGCACTGCACGGCACTGCACCTCTTGGCTTGGGTAGATCGCTGCTGGACAGGAAAAGTGTTCGGCCCCAGAAGAGCACTGAAGACGCAAGCGGTAGTACATGTGGTGGTATCACCGGACTGTTGCAGCGAGGGGTTGGGCTCATCGAGCGTATGGACTACCAGCTGCAGCCATTCCAGCGCGGCCTGTCCTTCCGCTTCGGCAGCAGCAAGAGCGGCAAGACCAAGCAGTACAAGGCAGTGGGTGCCAAGACCTCTTTGCTCTCCACCTTCAGGAATGGCTGCTGGCTCAATGCGTGGTACGAATCAGGTAAGCGCTTCATCTGATAGTGTAGTAATATTTAAGGCCGGGCTCTGAAGTCTTGATGTGGTGAAATATATTAATATCAGTGATTTCTATTATAAAACAATTTAAAGCTCTCGGGTCTCACTCCTGCTCCCCACATTTGTTACCGATGGCACTGGTGCTGATCTTATCCGTTTGGATGTACTTGCGCATTATCGTATCACATCACATGATATGGCACGGCACGGTATTGCACTGCACGGCACCGTAGGGAGGCTGCACAGCGAGTCCGTCGACAAGAGTATGCACGAGTTCCAACAGGTAGGGGCCGAGCTGCACACGCCATCTTTCGAACTGGCTTCCTTCCGCCCTGCCCCAAAGCGCAGCAGAAGAATAAGAAGCATGTTATGGCTACAAAGAAGGCTGCTGTGGCAACTGTGCCTGATATGGATGGAGAAGAGAAGAAGAAAATGCTGGAAGCTCCAAGGGTAGAGTCGTGAGGGTTTTGAAGCGGAAAGGAAGGGAGGGTAGCAGCAGCGGGGCTGGTGATGGTGATGAACCGGTGGAGGTGGTAGTTCGTGTACCACGTGGTATGCGTAAAGTGGTAGGCAAATTCAAGGCCAAAATAGTCAAGTGAGTGCGCATGCATGGTCTAGGTTGTATTATGTGTCCTGTGTTCTTGTCGATATATATAGCTTATTTTGTCTGCTATGGGCTGTGCCAGTGTGCATTCCAGCATCAGTGCCTTCACCCTTAATCGCCATAACCGCCACATCTTGTATCGCATCTCCACTCACATCAACACACTGTATTTTCTATACGATATGGTTATGATGAAATGGTGTGGTATGGTAGTGCATGGGGAGAGGGCTGCGTGCCTCTGCACCACCACCAGTCGCTTGGTGCCGCCCCGGCCTTCCGCGGCTTCTTCCGCAATGAAGACGCCTCCTACAACCACGCCCCTGCCCTGGGGCTGCTCAAGCTGGACCTCTATCTGAAGGGTACTGGGTTGGGCACCTTCGGAGCCTTCGTGGACGCAGCAATGTTCGTGGATGCCGATGCGCTGCTGCTGGCAGAGCATGACCCAGATGTGGCTGCAGATCCGCAACCAGCGCACACCATCGGACTGTCGTACAGGTAAGCTACGCGCACCTCGCTGGTGATCAATGGAGCACGCCCGCAGCAGTTAGCTATGGCACCAGCAGGTGCCATAGCTATGGTCATTGAAGTTGGTTGCCTCCTGCTGGTGTAGCGATTGATTCCATTACTCGTGAATTAATGCTTCGTATCTTTATGCCATAAATCACTGTGACTGCAGGGTGGGAGGGCTACGGCTGGATTGCGGTTTTCCCGTGAATTTCGGCCAAGCGCCGAAGATCCACCTGGGCTTCGATGCGGGAGATTAGATAAGAGTTTTGTTGTTCTACCAGTAGGCTTTATCACTGTGTATATTTGCCATTTCCGCGTGCTGCCTAGATTTGGGAATTACCGTATCTGACACAGCCGTATTTGGCACCTTGACAGAATAGTAATGGTTAGACAAATTGCACTCTAAGAAACTATGAATGGGAAGTGTGTTTCATTGCAAGTGATGGAAGGCACCGCACTCCCCAATCGAAGCTTTATTAATAGAACTCGAATTACTTTAAATTTGAAGCTGGAAGAACAATTTTCCACATCAACTATGCTGCAGAAGTATAGTACAAGTTAGAAGCACAGCATTCCGAAATTCTTTGCTGGTAACAGTGCTTCCTGTTGTTGCAACTTGCACTGCGCAAAACCCACTGTTGTTGTAACTTGCACGGCGCAAAACCCACTGTTGTTGCAACTTGCACTACGCAAAACCCACTGTTGTTGTAACTTGCACTGCGTAAAACCCACTGTTGTTGTAACTTGCACTGCGCAAAACCCACTCTGGGTCATTAAGTAAGACAAAATACTTCGAATGAACTCTGCATAGTTAAGCATGATATTTACAATTATAAGCCACAATTGAACAGGAGAAGATGAGAGATCCCAAGCTCCATTCCGCGCCCATACTTTAAAGCAGACATATCTAGTGTGGAGAGATCAACAGAAGGGTCACTTTTATCATAGGAACAATTGGTGACGATCGGACGACGGTGGTTAAGTGGGAAGTAGTAGGGGCTGCAGGTGCTGCAACATAACACGAAGAGAAGAGTAGCGAGGAATCGACAGAGCGCGCAGCTCGGGAAATACTGTTATCTCGGTTGCATCCGCTGACAGCATCGCAACCGCCGTGGGAGGCAAGAATCGAAGCTGAATCACAGGCGGGGGATCATCCTCTACAGATGCTGACGATGATGTTGCGCCCGCTGTGCGAGTACATGTTGCCGTATTGGAGATGATGGAGGATGAGTTGGTTTCAGCGGCAGGAGGATTGCTAGCTGCCGCGATGCCTAGCCCGTACAGGAGTTCATCGGCATCTACTCTAGGAGCATTCTTGCCGCGTAGCACATTCCTCAGAAAGTTGCGCAGATTCGCAGGAGAGAGCTCGTACAGCGCTGCCCAGAACAGCTGCATGCACGCAAGAAGCAGGCGAACAAAAGGCATAATAAATTATACGGTTGGTAAAACTTTATAGTTGGACGATATAGATGTAAATATATATTTGGGATAAAATAGATATCACCAACACCAAATAAGACCCCGTAAAACTTCCCGAAATAAAACAATCATAGCAACAACGGTATTCATGTATGGTGCGATCAATTCTTACCTCGATGTGTGGGTCACTGGCACGGAGTGGGGGCTCGTACTCTGCATGTGCGCGAAGGCGTGTGGCGGAGTGCATGGCTCCGTGGCCCAGTGAGCCCGCGAACAACTGACGCAGCTCCGCTGTGGTGAGCAGATCGAGCGCAGGCTGTACATGGGATGTCAAATGCATGGTGTGGGGTGGTTGGAGTTGGAGTTGGAGTTGGAGTTGGAGTTGGAGTTGGAGTAGTGGTAGGGGGTTGTACAGGGGGAGGTACAAGAATAGAAGTGAGAACAGAGAATTGAGAAATAAGGATACATATGGAAGTACCCACAGTAAGCAGTTAAGAGCTGTACTTGTGGGCTCCACAGCAGAAATGCCTCCAAAAGAAATCAAATTTTAGTTCTTTATATATAAAGCAGAGGATCAATAAATACCTCGGGGAAAATGGAGGTTATACCGCAGCGCATGGCCAGCGCAGCAGACTTGGTAAACTCATCGGGAGTTCCAGCGGGAGGATGAGGGGTTGAAAGAGCGCCCATCGGCTGCTGCTGTGGTGAATGTGAGTGCACATGCGTGTATTCTACTGGCTTGGAGTTGCTGAGCAAGGGAAAGAATGGCTGGGGCAATCGTAGGATGAGCGGAACGCCAGCACGGAAGGAGAAGCCAACCAGCACGCCTGCTCAGTGCACGCGGGGAGGGGAAGAGGGGGAGATGGGGAGATGGGGGAAGGGGAGGTGGGGAGGTGGAGAGGTGGAGAGGTGGGGAGGGGGGGGGAGGGGGGGGGGGGCAGGGAAGGTGGGGAGAAGGGGGGAGGTAAGTTTGATGAAGCGTAATGAAGAGAGAAAAAATAGCAGTAGGTGAGTGGACGTTAGTATTCTTCGAACAAAAGATGACAAGAAAAAAGCAAGCGATACACCCCTGAGTCTGCTTCTTCTGGGGCAGTTCTGAACGATAATAGTATACGTTTTGGTCAATCCTTTATCAGGAAGTACAGATGGTATATAAAGATGAGAGGAAGGATGCAAGCATAAAGTAGATGGCTTTATCGTCTTACCAAGTCCATGCAACAGCTGCAGCACTAGGCTCAACTGTGCAGCATCCAGCACCAGCGATTCTGCACCGTATCTGCCATCTTCCGCGCAATAAATGCTGTCCACCAGCCGCATTATCTGCGCGCAGGCTTCCTCCACGAACACCGTAAAGATTGACCAATCAGAAACCAAGCCAGGGTTGCGCTGAGCAATGCGCATCCAACGAAACAGTCTCGAGCCAGGTACACTCGCCTGGGGTCCATTCCCATCCTGCCCCCCACTGCCACTACCAGCTTCGCCCAGCAGCGCAATGGAGCTGTTGAGATAGGAAGGATCACAGGCAGCCAGCACACTCTCGTGCAGCGGGCGGATAGCGAAGGGCACCGCACGCTCCCGAGCTGTCTGGGCGTCACTAGGCCACAGCAGTGCCAGGCTCTCTGAGCAGCCGCGCAGACCGAACTCCCAGCTAGAAGCACTCAAGGAGGCGCCCCGTGCAGCCGCAGCAACAGCAGCAGTTGCAGCAGCAGATGTTCCCACTGCGCTCGAAACAGCAGCAGCACTGGGCATACGAGAGCCATTGGAAGCAATGCCTTCAAAGGCAACATTCCCCGCATTGAGGCTCGATAACTGCTCGAGATACTTCATGAGCTGTCCCACGTAGCTGCACTGCACACCACACACAAGTCGCCAGCGCGCATCAAGCAACAGTTGCTCAGAGACACCCTTGTCTGCTGCAGCCTCTTGGATGAAGTGCGCCAGTAGCGACTCCTCCACCACCTCCAGCACCAGCACGGGAGACTGCCCCAGAGGATCAGTGCTGGTAATGATGACGGCCGGCGGCATAGGCGAGGAAGCGCCACTGCGGCCTCCACTAGTACCTCCGCTGCCAGCACTCCCTGCTCCACCTGTCCCACCTGCCCCTATAAAAGGCGACGGTGATGCTGATTCAGCCCGACTTGCTCCGCCCATGACGTTGCGGTCCCCGCCTGCTCCCGCCTGAGGTATAGAGGATTCGCCAGAGACAGGCTGCTGCGCGGATCCGATGCCCTGCAGCTGCTGCTCGATGAACTGTTGCTGCTGGTGGTACAGTTCCAGCTCCAGGGCCTCACTAGCCGTGTGAGCAATCGTACCACCTGCTACTGCCCCTACTCCGGAAAGGTAGCTGCGGGTCTGCGCGACGGCCTGTTGGGGCACCATGGCTAGTCCCTCCAGCTCCAGGTACTTGCGTGCATCATCCCCCAGCACTGCCAGCGCCGACTGCATTATGCGGCTCGCTCGCACCTTCACGCTGCCGCTGCTGGCACTGGCGCCGCCTAGTAAGTCCGTGCTGCTATTCCCTGCGCTGGCTAAGCCCATCCCTGCACCGCTCTTCATGCTGAAGCTGTTCTTACGAATTGTAGCGATAGCACCACTACCACCAAGGCCACTTCCAGAAGTACCAGAGGTAGAGGGGTTATAGGCGCTGCTCCCATCAGGGTTGTTGGCAGCAGCAGCCGCCGCCGCAGCAGCAGCAGCAGCTAAAGTGGCGGAGAGTGTGGGCTGGATTAACGCGGATGCCGAGGCTGTGGCGTGGGATTGAGATGCGGAGAGTGGGCCACTGCCCCTCAAGCTGTGGGCCATATGCAGTGCAAAGTCCTTCTTAACCTGTGAGGCGTATTCGTCCAAATCCAGAAATATGTAAGTATTTGCGATTCGTTAATATAATGTAAAATTTGCATTCATGATTTCACCGCGCACATAGCATAGACGGGAGCAAAAATAATACGTAAACAGAATTATAAAAGTAATTACTTACCTTTGGGAAGAGAAGGTCTCTGATCAGCTTTATAAGAGTTGTGGGGTGGTTGGCCGCCGCCTCGCTGCTGTGAAGTGCGCTACTCATGCTAGAAGCAGAGGCAGCAGGTGCAGCAGTCGTGTCTTCTGACTCACGCTCAGAGTTGGAGAATGGGCACACGAGTGGCAGTAGGGGAAGCAGCAGGTCATTCAGTATGATGAGAAGCAGCGCGCGCAGTGCAATGTCCTCAGGGAGATGGTGGACACGCAGCTGGTCCATACAAGTCCTGCCGGTGCTGGTGCTGGTGTTGGTACCAGCGTTTGCCTGCGAGGAAGCTTGGATAGGGGGGAAGATAACATGCTGTGCATTGAGGTTGAAAGGGCTAACTGCACACTTTCTGGTAGTGATGCTGAGGTACTCGACGAGCAGCATGTCGTCCTGATGCGACCAGACACCATGCTGCTTCTCCAGGGCCCTTCGCATAGCAGTGGGTGACGCCTCGAAAGAAAATCTCAAACCCATGGTGGTAGCAGGCTCAGAATCAGCCGCATCAGCAGGAGTCGATGCCTTTCCATGCAGTGCAGATACAGTGGAGGCAGCAGCTGAGGCAGTGAACGTGCTGATGGGGTGCATTTGATTCACCACGCATCCAGTGTTGCCCTCGAATAGCTTGCTGGTAGACTCGATCGTCTTCATAGTGCCCTTCTGCAGCATGTGCGCCACCGTGTCCATAGTGTATCCCATAAGCTCCCCGCTGGAGTCAACGCGGAACCAGAGCTTATGCTGCCCTACCCCAATGGCGCGTGCGGGGTTGACCTCGACCAGCACGGCATCCCACAGCTGGATGCGGCTGAGAGATAGCGCCGCGAAGTCCTCTGCAGACGCACAGATACTGACGAAGTCCCCGCCCACAAGGAAGGACCGCACCGGTATGCCCTTACGCCACAGGCTCCAGCGCTGCAACAACTCCGCACTCAGCTCATCCGACAATGCGACAGTACCAGCAGTAGCACTGCCAGCAGTGGTTCGACAGGCAGACGTGCTACTGCGGTTGGGTGTGGGCATGAGTGAGGGTGCAAACGAAGGATCAGCTTTTAGTTCCTTGTCGGTGGCAGAGTCTGGATTTAGCACTCTCAGTGATGGCACGGGTGGTGCGGTCGCCACGAAGGACGCCATGCAGCTGAGGGCTTCCAGCCTATCCAAAGTGCACTCTGCCACCCTGGATCCCGCGCCGCTTGCGGCCGCATCGCCGATAGTGCGCACCTGCACGATAGTGAGTTGGTCGTCCTCGTTATAGAGTGAGAATGCGGGGTAGAGTGGGCCTGACAATCCCTCGATGGCGAGGCCAAGCGGCTTGCTGTTCAAGCAGTAAGACAGTGTCCCCAGGTCCAGATCGAGAATGACCGTGACTGTGTCTCCGGTTCTAAATAGTTCACCGTACGGCTTCAGCTTGCTCTTGTTATGCCACACCGCCTTGTTGGCAAGGAATGCCCAACCGTACCGATCGCAGCCGACGTAATTATCCAGACGAGCTTCCCGCGTGGCCACGCCGATAAAGATGTTCTTGGACACGCAGCGGTCGATGTGCACGTCCCATCTGTGCAAGCCCGAGCTAAGGCGGACACTCGCCCTGGCCGTGCTCCACTTCTTGTTCGCCTGATTGCGCAGCGTGAGAGGGTTGTGTGAACCAAGCACAATGTTGGCAGAGATCTGCTCGGTTTCGAACTTGAACGTCGCTTCACACTCCGTGGAGACATAGAGCGACAGTTCGTATGGCATTGAGGCTTCTCCCTCAGCGCCCTCCTCCTCACCACTGTTGCCACCGCCATCTTCGGGTGACCGAGCAATAGATATTGGCAAGGTTGTGTCGCCGATAGCCGCTGAGTGGCCGTGGCCATCAACACCGGCGCAACCAGCAGATGTCGAGGCGGCTAGCACAGCCGCAGCAGCAGCCGAAGTAATTGTAGGTGCGTTAATGGGAGTATCTGAGGTGACCCCTACCAGCTGCAACGGTGCTGCCTGCGGCCGGCCGCTACCGCCAGTGCCGCCAGGACTGCCATCAGCACCAACAGTTCCTTCTAAAGCACCCTCAGCCGAACCGGGGGAAGAGAGCAAGTCCGCACCTTCACTTGAACCCACGCCTGAGCCTGTCTGTTCTCTCTGCTGTATATAAGGGTCGTTTAGCTTAGAGGTCAGTCTTCGCCACTCGTCAGCCGCGGCTCCATCCACCCCGCCGTTCACGTCCTCGCCGAAGTCAGCGATTCCACCACCTCCACCAGCACTACCATTGTGCTCACTGGAGCCAAGTACCACCACCTCATCCTCCACGCTGCTGTTGCGATCGGAGTTGGACATGCTGCAGCCGATGTTGTCCCTCGAAATGCTCACCTTGTACAGCGTGTCGGCCTCCAGATCATCTACACGGAACACACCGCTCGGCTCCAGGTTGGCAAGCACCAGCACGGGCGCCTCCCCACCCGCCGCAGTGAAGTACAAGTTAGCCTCGAACTGCGCCGAAGGTAGGGACAGCTGCTGCGCGAGCATAATGTTGTGGTGTAGCAGCTGCAGTTCGCTCATGCCAGCCGTGGCCTGCTGATTATGATCCGGTACTGCTTCCTGTGGCCACTGTTGTTGCTCGTAAGCGAATTCCAACAGCTGCCGCCGCTGCTCTTGTTCGGGGGCGAGGTTTCCTGGGAATCCAGCGACGGTGGTGCCCAAATCTTGGCCTGACTCGGGATGCTGTTGTGGGATGTACTTGGTATTACTGGTCAGGTGAGGTGGGCTGGGTTTAGCAAAGAACTCTTCACCCAGAGCCCACGTGACTGTCACGCTACTTGAGGACAGCTGGGTTACACGAATGCCTCTCCAGTCTTCATCCCAGCCTCCACCGCTTCTACCACTCCCATTATTAACACTCCTACCACCGCCGCCACTGCTACCTGCCATCGCAGCGGTTTCCGATTCCTCATCAGCGATTCCCACTCCCCTCCTGCTATGCTGAGAATCATGCTGCTCGGTGGCCAGTTTTGCGCTCGTGGTGAGTGCAGTTGATCTGTCAGTCCCATTGCCACCTTCTGCAGCTACCCCCGACCTATCAAGCTGCGCATTGGAACTAGAAGGCTTCAACGCGGTAGAGGCAGCGCAGTGAAGGGCCAAGTCGGAAAGAACGTACTCGTGCATGTACCCCGAGCTGCTGAGCCCCAGCTGCCTGCGCAGCGCGTGCCACTGAAACATGAAGCCCCCCACGCCCCGAGTGAAGCGTGACACCATGCGTCTGTCCGGCAGCTCCCCTCTCATGCGCGCGCTGAAGAGCTGCAGCAGGCGCTTCTCCTTGGCAGTGGTGATGTAGTGCTCGGCAGCGGCGATGTGCAGGAGCGGGGTGCGGTTGAGAGCGGCACTGGCCTTATTGACCATGGGCACATTACCGCCCCCCTGTTCTGCTACACTACCACCACCACCATCACCACCACCACCACCTGCGCTGCTTGCCGGCAGGTCAGCCAATGTCACTGCCTTCTTCGAACTGTTCATCCCATCAGATTGCACTTGAGGGGGATTATTGGGAGCCTTCAACCGTTGCTCCTCATTGTCATGGAATGTGCCTCGTCCAAGGAGCTTTTCCTTGCCTGCATCTCTGTTGGTGTGCATAATGTAACCCAGCTGCAGGTTAACACGGGACATGATCAACGCACACAAGTCGTACACGCAGAAGCACAAGGAGAAGTTTCGACAGCCTGATATCTTCAGCAGCCTCGCAAATACATCTGACGAAATCAACCAGCTGAAAAGATCGTCATCCCGCCGCGTTGATCGCATAAGTTTTTCATTTTCATCATTGCACACGGTTTCCACTGCTGGGTTGATACCAGAAGCACCTGTGCGTTTCACTTCGGTAGAACTGGTCTGCTGGTGCTGGTGCTGTTGTTGCTGTGTTTCTCTACAGTCATGCTCATTGACTATGACCAGAACAGTCCTCAGCAGCCAGTAGGCGTAGAGCACCGGTGGCAGTGCTGCTTGACTAGAACATGACCCAGCACCACCAGCAGCTGCAGGCTTCTCGGGCTTTTCATGCCGATCCATGCCACCCGATATCCAGTCGTGCGTACTGTACTGCGGGGCACTGGCCTGCTCCAAGCACGACAGCGCGTCCCCGACCAGGTGCTGCAGCAGCTGTCTACACGCTACTGATATCTGCTGCATAGCTGGGCTGGCCAAGTTTCCGTTCACACCAGTTGCAGCAGCTGCTCCGCTGGAATGGCTGGGCTCCAGGTCCACACCTACACTGCGCAACAGATGGCTTTGCAAGTCACTGAGGTTTGAGGACAGTTTCCTTCCGACACAATCTTCACCACCCATGCCCTTGCTGTCGATGGACCCAACCACAGCTGGCGATCCTTTATGCTCGCATCCATCAGTCTTACCCACCACCGTACTAGTGCTGGAATTTTCACCACCATTGAAGCTGGAGCTGGAGCTGGAGCTGGAGCTGCAGATTGAAGAGCATGCGTGGGCGAATGCCACCCGCACAAAGCTATCCAGCACCCTGACTGCCTGTGTCGAGCTCTCTTCAACAGCTATGCTGCCCTGAACCTGCGGGAATAGCTGCAGCTCCAGCCCGCTCAATAAGTTGTCCAAGGCTAGGGTATGGGCCGATGTGAATGGCTCCAAGGCGGGAACTCGGTCGCGGGGGTCTCCAACAGGGTTGCCGTGGAGCAGCAACGGCAGCAGGCGGTCAGGTTGTGAGATCGACACGATGTGCTGCTTGAAACACGCCTTCATAAACAGCACAATCTGCTCCCTCTGCTGCTTCCCCTGTCCCTGTCCCTGACTCTGAGCTCCGCCGGAAAATAGCACGGAGTAGAGCGGTGCTAATGCATGGTCAATGCTAGATGAGCTGCGCGTGTTGGAAGTTGGTTCATATAAAGCGGAAGCGATTGGGCCAGGCTTCGGACTCGACTTCGAACTGGGCTTCGATGGGGATTCAGCGGTGACTTTCTCACTGTTAAGGCGTTGGTTTTGAGTGGTGGGTGATTCTGCAGTTGCTCGTACTGGTGGTGGTAAGGCCCGATGCGCTGATGGTCTACAGGAGGAGGAGGAGGAGAAGGCGCGCAACAGTAGTGCTCGTGAGTAGTAAATACAAAGCGCAAACTCGCAGGAGAGAATGATCGGCAGCATGTCGGCCAGATCGAGCTCCGCCACTTGTGCGAGCACTTCCTGCTTGTCCTGGTCATGCCGCCGACGGGCGGTGTACTGACCGATCAACACGGGCAGGTATGCAGCAGCTGTATTCCATGTCGTGGCGTCCATCACCTCTTCGTGGATGTGTCCGCTGGACCCATCTGCATCACCATCGCCTGCTGTTGCAGCACCACTTGTATCAGCAGCGATTGCGACAGCGGCAGATGCATCCTTTTTCCACTTAGCCTCCGCCGCCGCTGCAGCATTGTGGAACATCGCCGCTCCAGCAGCGCCACTGGCGGCGGCGCCATCACTGCCCAGGGTGTGACCAAGACGTGCACTGCGGCGTAGGGCGTTAATTTCTTCGCGGGTCGGAGAGAATCCCGACGTCAACATCTCACTGGTCAGGGCTCCCCCAAGCTGCTGCTGTTGTTGATGATGATGCTGTTGCAGGAGTTGCTGCTGCTGCTCTGAAGCGGCGATGGTGCGGCTGATGGCTGCTAGTCGCTGTGCCCCCGCCGTTGAAGACGCGGCTTCTCCTGCCAAGATACGTAAGTTAGCCGCATTGGCAGCTGCAGCCGCAGACAGAGTCAAGCCTCCTCCAGCTCCTGCTCCACTGCCTGCGCCAGCACCAGTCCCCGCCCCAGCTGCTGCAGGAGATCCAGAGCTGTTGGAGGAGTCTCCGGAAGCACCCATAGTGAATGCGGCGGCATGTCTTTGCATGAACAGTTCTAAGCCGCTGGGATCATCTGCATTTTCATCGTCACCATCAGCCTCGCCACCGGCATCATCCTCTTCGCCGGTCCTGAGAGAAGCACACACCAAACACCATCGCGAGCAATACACAAGAAACAGAGTCATCCACACATATATCAACTCATGAATATGATTTTAAAAAATGTTAGAAAGTAAAGTAAGCATATAAATGATAGAAAACTCACCTGGATTCGCTGCCCATCTCGTCCATTTTGCTTTGCTCTAGTTCCATGCGCTCAATGATCCACGTGATGGCGGCGGACTCGGAGGTAGAGACGTCGCAGTGCTCGGCCGCCCGCAAAGCCCAGTCTACAGGGAACCCCATGCCTATCAGACTCTCGATCATGGCTTGGCGACGGAGCTCGTTTAGGTGCTGGTCGCCCACTGCTGCTTCTTCGCCCTCCTCTTCTTCCTCCTCTTCTTCTTCACCACGAGTGCCGTTGATGTCATCGTCCTCGTCCTCATCATCTTCTTCCTCGTCATCATCGTCCTCATCATCATCATCCTCGTCATCCTATTATGATACACAATGAACAAAATAACGTTGCAAGTTACACCTCAAATTGAATTGAATGATAAAGCACATTCCCAAGCAGAGGCCATCAAGTATCAAAATGTCTGTTTATATCGCATAATAGTATAGCTGTGCAATGCTGTGCGTACGTCATTTCGCTCCCGCGCTTCCTCTTCCAGAGCTGCAGAGGCGTCACTGCACGATGAGCTGCGCCCTGCTGCGCGTGCCCGCTCCGCGGCCGCTACTGCGCTGTCGTGCTGGTCGGTGATCTCCTGCAGCAAGCGCATCTGAGCCCGCCATTGCCGCCTCTGATTCCAATAACAGGAACAACATCATCATCACCACCACCATGCATTAGAATCATGCGATAGCAAACCCAACAAACACAGTCAACTAGGTACAGCAAAATATTCATTGAGTAATCTAACAGTTAATAGTGTAAAAGGAGAGTATAGTACCTCTTCTTCCTCCTCTTTATCTGCAGCCTCTTCATCGTCGTCCATGCCAGAGTCCTGCAAAAACCTCAGTTCATCATCTCTTGCCACCACGTCTGCTCCTGCTCCTGTTCCTGCACTCTGTGTAGAGATGTCCTCTGATGCTCCACCCTCCAGCAGGCCCCCGGCAGTGGCAGTGGCTCTCCCGTAGCTGATGGTGCCGGGCTCGCTTTCGCTTCCTCCAGCTACGACTCCCACTGCAGATGCACTGGTAGCACTGGAAGTACTGTGCGTGGCGCCCGCTGCTCTAGATGACGAGGATGCTCCCACACCAGAAGCAGAGGCAGAGGCTCTCCCAGAAGCATTAGTGGCAGTGCTGGTGGCGCTGGTGGTGTTAGCAGCGGCAGCATCCTCCTCGACGCGCTCCCCCGACTCACCCTTGGAAGGGTCAGCAACTGACTGGGTCTTCAGCGATAGAACTGGCGACTTCAACGACTCAGAAGCTGCTTTACCATCTGATCCAAGCACTGCTGCCTGGACTGCCGACAGAACTGCAGCCTCTTTTTCAACAAGGAACTGGAGCACTGGTTTGTAAGCTTTACCGTCGATTTCATCAGGCGGGTGCAGGAACTTATACTGCCCGAAGTTAAGTCTCGCGCACTGTCGAACGTTGAGCGAAATGGCAGGGAATAGATCATAGACGGAGAAGTCTTCGAAAGCCGAGCCGAGGTCCTCACCGTTGAGGTAGAAACGCATCTCCATCAGATCCATGTCTAGCAGCACACCCACAGTGTCTCCAACCCGCCAGCGCTTCCCGTACGGCTCGCACGATACATTCCATTTCTTGCAGCGCAGTCCGTCGAACGCCCAGGAGTGCAGGTGGTCACCCACACCCTGTCCACAGACTGGATCACAGCGGAAGAGAACGTTCGCCCAGCCCAGCTGCATCAACCCATCAGTGAGGAGCGTGCACTCGTAGAACCACCTGCCTGTCATGCGCTCGAGAGAGACCCCCAGCAGCCGTACAGAGGGGAAGTGGGACAGGGCGCGCACCTTGTTATCTCCGATGAGCACTTCACCCGCCAGGGAAGCCAACTGAATCAACGCAGCGCCCCGATCTCCATTACCAGCGCGATGTATGCCTAATGGAGTCTCGCCACCACTACTAGCTGCTGCGGTGGTAGCGGCATGTGTGTCCACTTTGAAGTGCTTCCATAACCGGAGCGATATCTTCTCCAAGAATGCAATATCGCCCTCCTTGAGAAGGTTCTTCAACACATCCAGCTGCACGCTCTTGAAAGAACCAGTGCTGAACACAGCCGCCACCGTCTGCACCGGGTCGAGGCTGGCAATAGCTACAATTTTGGACAAGTCTTTGCACACGATCGCCTGAAGTCGTTGCAGATCGTTACAAATGATGGGTATCTCGCTTCCACTAGTGGAAGATGTTGCTCCTGCAGCTCCTGTGGCTCCTGCAACGGTTGTGAACTGCACTGTCAAGCAGCGCAGATACGACATTTCTTGCATGAGGCTCAAAAAGTCTAAGTTAGGCTCTTCCTCCTCAGCATTTGCAGCAGTACCTTTCGTCAAAGATGGTTTCGAGGATGCTTGTGAATCCCCGTTTGCACCAGGCTCGGGCTGCGAGGGACTATTGGGAGCAGAATCGAAAACATTTGAAGCAATCTTGAAAAATGAAGCGGGTGCATCTGCTCTACCTTTCCCACCACCTAAATGCTTGATGATCTTTCGTTTGGAATCCACTACTAGGCGGCGCAATATCCGCACCAAGTCTTCTGCAGAAGCCAAGGAGAACAGATCGAGGGCGCCGGTAATAGTATCGAGTCCAATAAAGCGAAAGGGATCGTGCGCAGATATGATTTCTGTGGACGGGATGATGGCTCTTCTTCCTCTGGGAAACACGGGTTTAAGAAATGCCTGTTGCTGGTCGATGCGCTGAAAGGCACCATCGCAATGTCGCAGCCACACGCACGGTCGATTGATACTTCCACTTCCAGAGACAGCACTGCTGTTGTGAATCACTGTGGCGGTGGATGGAAATGCAGCGTGCTCGAAGCAGCGCGGGTCTCCGAACATGAACAGTCGTCGCGGCACGGAGTCTACGTTACGGTCCGTGACTACGCATGGCACCCAACCACCACCACAGATGAAAGCAGTGAGCAAAAAGCTTGCTGTAGCTTCTCCACCTCCTGCTCCGGCCAATGCCATAGCCAGGTAACTCGAGTCTCCCGCAGCCAATGCAGCAGTTGCGGCGGTGGAAGCAGGTGGCGCGAGCCCGTCTCGATCGTGAGATTGCACCAACAGAGACTTGGACTGGTGCTGCTGTTGGAGGGGCATCAAAGCAGGAGCTGAGTTCAAGTGCGCAGAGTCGCCGCTAAACTCCGAGGTGGCAGCCACGTTAACCAGGAAAGAGAGGTCTACAAGCCTGAGCTCGATAGCGCGGGTGATAAGTCCAGCCACCCCAGTGACGAAGAGGTTCTCATCCACTGCCACGCGTGCGCCCCAGTCAGACACCCGCACGGTGCGCTCTACGGAGAGCCGGCAGAAACGTAAACGGTTGAGCCACATACTGCGCGGATCAGCTGTGCCACCTTCCTCTCCTCGATGATCATCGTTCCCAGCAGGCGCACCTGCACCGGGCGATGCAGAGGATGCTGACTGGTGCACGAGAGCTGGAAGTGGCGGGAACGTGCGGTATAGCAAGGCACTGTTGCGCCGCTCCGAAATCAAGTCGTCGAATAGGTTAATGCAGAATATCAGCGTTTGCTTCAGGGTTACGTTGGACGACTTCGCTACTGCGGCGGCACTGAGAGCACTGCCTGCAGGAAGATGAGTCGTGAATGAGCCTGACTTACGACTGCCAGATGGGGTACCTGTCGCAGAGGCAGACCCACTACCGCCACCGCCACCGCCACCCTCCCCGACCGAAGAGGTGCCAAGTTGGGTTGATATCTGAATAATCGCGTGGAGGCACTTGAATGAAGCTTCTTGGGCACGCGTGTCAGCTAGGCACAGGATGTCTTGTGCGAATGAGCATAAAGCAGCTAACTGCGAAGCGGAAGGCAGTCCCTCGCTATTCATCCCTCCCGAAGGTGCACTGTTACTAACAACACCGGATGGAGTGGCACTGTTACTGTTACTGCTGCCGCCTTCAGCTTTAGAGCCCTTGCGGGCGAACATACGAAGTGGGGAGCTGAACGGGCTGTCATTGGCCAATGTCAAACCATTGCCAGCTCTCCCCCCACTGGCATTCCCACTGCAAGCCCCAGCTTCAGTGGCAGCCTTCGAAATAGTAGGGTCCGTGACGAACTGGATACTGGAAGCTGCTAAGTTGAGCACCTTGCCGGCGCACGAGTAAGCGACCTCAAGGCCCTCCAGCAGCTGCGTCGGTGGGCACGGCGAGAGCATCCCCTCGAAGTAGCCGTCCCGCTTGATGATCTTCACCGCTGCCGCCGCTGCTCCTGATCCTGATCTTGCTGCTCCCATTGATGTTGCTTCCGATGCCTTTGGTGTCGAATCATCACCGTCCAAAGTCAAGCCAGGAATGCCAACCTCGTTCATAGTAGAAGCTGGATTCGGTGGCTTGGCAGCGGGTGTCACCTCTGCTGGTGCCGGCTCAAGTTGAGATGTCGCGAGATTTACTGGGGGGTTTCTACCCCAGGCCTGCAACAAACTACTGATCGCTGAGTAACCCGGTGCAGAGGATTGCAGGTATATGGAGGAGGGCACCCAGATTATATCGGCCACGAGCAACTGCTCGTCTGCGTTTTCACTGCCACCCACACGGGTTGGGATTTTACCCACGATTATGTTCTGGTGAAGAGGAGATTTGCCGCCAGCTGCTACAAGCGTGTTCTGCAGTTCTCCGTCGATAAAGACCGCAACATGGGTTTGCTCGGTGCGCGCAAGCTTCATCTTCTTGCCAGAAGCCTTCTGCTGAGCGTTGTAGGTGGTACTGCCAACTCCTACCGGAGCAGTAGTTGCAGTAGCGGTAGCGGTAGCAGTAGCGGCGTCAGAATCCGAGGTGAGCGACTCAGTGCAGTCCTGCGTGAGCTCTACCACGCAGTTGACCCACTTATGAGTGCGCAGTGGCTTAGACTTGAGCTTCTTATGACGCACAACACCGGGGCGTGAAGAGTTGGGGAAGTGCTCCGTAACGGTGATCCCGATGAGCAGGAAGACCTCGTCCCCTTCCACGCAGAGATGGATTGTCAGACTGCTGAAGTTGGAGGAGTTGGCGGTGGGAGCCACCCAACCTTCACGCAGCAACGAGACTAAGTTGACGTCTCCTGTCTCATGCACCCGTGACAGTAAGTGGATCATCTGAGGGCTGCTTTCTGAAGAGCTGTTCGACTTGTCCTTGCCGGTTGTTGACGACGACTGACCGGCAACCAGAGAACTGAGGGCCTGAACATCGGGCAGAAATACCCAGAAGCTGAGTGAAAAATTGCCACTTGGGGAGAACACATTCGAGAATATTGTGGGGCTTGTGTGATCTACAGACTTGAGACTGGCACACAAGAACTGCGCTCCGACAGAGTGGCAGAAATGCAGGTGCTGCTGTAAGTGCACTGTCAGCTGTTTCAGTAGTCCACTTAAAGATTCAGCGACATGGCAGATGGCATGCAGCAATGTTGATGTGCTCCTTGTCGATCCACCAGTACCCTTGATCAGACTGTCAGCACCTGACCCGGATCCCTTTTTTCCAGCACTACTACTTACGTTTACACTGGGACGTTGAGCCGGTGTAGTAGGGTTATTTCCTCGCTACTACTCGTAGCCGAAGG
Organism: Eutreptiella sp. 'Long Island Sound 2002'; assembly: GCA_964036045.1. NCBI lineage: Eukaryota > Euglenozoa > Euglenophyceae > Eutreptiales > Eutreptiaceae > Eutreptiella > Eutreptiella sp. 'Long Island Sound 2002'. The sequence continues at coordinate 26,278 of CAXIWF010000046.1, read as the reverse complement.
GAAATGAGGCCGAATGAGTCGCTCGAGTTGTTGCTCGAGTTTAAAGAGAGAGGTGTAACCCATCAGGATGGACTGCAGCAAGAGCAAGAGCTTGTTAGCAGCCACCATACCGCTAACCACTGCAGGCGTCAACGCATTGCTGCCACGCCCAACAACACCACTGCCAAGCGCCTCCGCTTTATTTAGCACTCCAGCATGTGGTGCGACAGTAGCATTGGTCTGACTCTCAATCCTTAACCGTGCAATCGAGCGGGAAATGGTGAGCAGAGCCTCGACCGCAGCAGTCGAGGCGACTGATAGAAGGCCCCCTTCAATCTTCGCAGGCCTCCGTGCCTCCCCAGCAGCACCAGCTGTTAAAGCGGTCGCAGCAGCAGTAGCACCACCATTATCGTGGATGTCCATGGCAAGTCTACCGCTCAAGCCACTGCAGAGAATGTCTTGGCCGGTAGAAATGCTACCGATGCGCAACAGCAAGAGCATGTCAGGTATGCGGCGCAGCATGCCTTCCTCAGCAGGCCGAAGCCCCGAGCAGGAGCCGATCGATGTAATATACGAGCAGAGCAACTGATCCAAGCTACTTCTAGTAGAGGTAGATTGAAGGCTTTCCACGCACTGGTCCTTGCTATGCTTTGAATCAACACCATTATATCTGCTTGGCCCGCCCGATGATGCGATGAGTGTGGCGGGTATCGTGGACACACTTGATGCTGCATTCAGCACACTGAGAGCGTACTCCAAGGTGTCGAGGGTGTCCATGGAGTCCGTCAGAGCGTGGAAGCAGTGCGCTACGTACCGCAGGGCCTCGGGGCTCTTGTTGGAGCACTCGATAATAAACAGCAGAATGCATAAAGCAGCTTGGCGATTTCTGGAGCAATCAGTTTCCCATAAATGGCATTGCAGCACATATCTCCACGAGAGGTGGGAATTCGAAAGGTACAGTAGCAGAGGAGCCAAGCCTGTAGCAAGCCCATTGTTGTGAGCTGTTCCCAGGCTGCTGTTTTCCTTTGCACTGGAGCTGCGAGCTGAGGCAGAGGAGCTATGGGGGTGGCTGCCTAGAAGCAGATCCGAGGAGGCGTCTCCTTTGGAGTGAGTAGCTTCAAACTGTAACAGCTCCCTGCTGGACAGCCCGACTTGCTGCAGCAACACGCCAAGCTGTTTTCGAGCCATGTGACTCTCGCCCGTCACCTGCTGAGTGCTCTCTATTCCGACAGCATGCAGAGCCTGTGCCAACCACATCGCATGATCCCCAGTGCAACTAGAAACGCGAAGATGGAACGCGCTGTCCAACACTTCCTTCGTCCGAGCAAGGTATTGGTCCATGTGCAGGGCGGTTTGCTTCGCTACTGACTCTGCACCCGAAGGCGACGGTGGGTGAGCAGATCTGGCGAGCATCACGGCCGCGTCGAGTAGAGTCACAGCGAGTTGCACACTGATAAGCCATTTGCCCACGCAGAGATCCATCGTGGGGCCTGCAGGAAGCAGCGGCAACGCAGGAGCTTCAACTACCGATGATGTAGCCTTGGAAGGGGAGAGCTTAGCCGTTTCACACCTTTGGTCAACGAGAGCCGCAACTGAGTCACACAGCGAACTCCTGCACACATTCGCATCTTCTTTGATTAGCAGTAGGAAAAGCAGCTCTTGCAGCACAACTGCCTTTCCAACGGCACTCTCCACACCACTCGGGGGTGCTTTCCAAGTTGTATCAGTCGCGGCTTGAGAGTCGGAGGGAGAGAGGTGCATCGACGCACCTTCGTCCACACGGGTTGAGGTGAGGTGTCTCACCATCGCAGCAGTCATGTCTCCATCACAAATCCCCAGCCTTGCTACATCCCAGAAGTCCTGCTCTTGCAAGCATGAAGCGTGAGCCAAGATACTCTCGCAAAGATATTTGTTGAGTATTGGTCCCCAATCCCGAATAGACTTCAAAGGAGTATTCACAGGGGCGGGAGGAGCAGCAGCAGCGGCAGCAGCAGCGGCAGCGGCAGCAGCAGCAGCGGCAGCAGCAGCAACCTGTTTCCCCGCCTCGGCATCCTTCGCACTGTTGGGATTGTAGCTTGATGCAACGACATGGTTTAGTAAGCTCCATACGCCATGCTCCCATTCATCCTCTGCATTCCAGCACGACTGCTCGGCACTATCAATACTGCTAGCTTGCTTACTAATACTACTGCTGCCAGGTTTCCCACCTACAGCAGCAGCGCTACTATCGTCAGCTCTGTAAGCCATCAACACGGTCCTATCAGTACAGAGCATTGCACAGAAGCGCCTCACCACCTCGCTTGGCATTGGCGGACTCAGCTCCCTTGGAGCATTCAGTAAGACATGTGCCGTTCCAGACAGCATGTACAGTACCCACTGAAACTTCTCCACTAGCCAGGCATTGAAGGCAGGGCGGTACTCTTCGGCGCAAAAAGAATTATAAAAGCGTCGAAATAGGCGCAACATACGCATGGCATGCGGGAGGACTGCGCATATTTGATTGATACTGAACTCTTGCATAATCGGACTGTAGATTAATTCCAGCATGAGCGAAGTAAATGACGTGGCGACGCGCAGTTGTTCCTCACAATCAAAAGTCTTAAGCTTCGTGGAAATGACAGTCAAGTCAGATGATATGCAGTCTGTAATGGTAGTGAGAATTTGGTTCAAATCCGCTCCCCAAGGAGCTTCGGGCAAAAACCCTAACGCCCGAAAGTCTGGACCGAGTTGCAAAATTCTCTCGAATAAAACCCCCATCACAGCTCCGGATAGCTTCATCAGTGCTGCACTGATGCTTTCAAACATTTTGACCGAAAAGTACTCACCCACCCAAAGCTTCATCTTCAGAAGCTCAATGTCGCGCGCGGCAGCACCGCCAGTACTACCATTAACTCCTTCTGACGAAGCAAATCGAAGTTTCTCTTCGGGAATAGTAAGAGGCGAATGCACATCAGCACACGCTCGGATGTGCTTATTGATGAATTGCATTAGCTGCTCAACATCTGAGAGATTGAGGTAATCAGCTCGGACATACTCTTTCAAATAAGCTGGGCCATTTGGGGCCATAAACCTATCGTCTTCTGGCATAATTGCATGGATCAAGCCACAGAGCTTGCCCTGGTCATTGAACCCGTTTATGATGCCCGGTACGATGTACAGGAAGGCGGAGGGTGAACGGATGACCTGGCATAGCACAGTGCGTTGTTCGTCGTGCGAGTACAGTGCTGCAGTACCTCTCGCTGTCACCACCTGAGCAGCCTCCCATAGATGGAAAGCGGCCTGGATAGCTTGGGACTGCGCTGTAATTGCCGCTGAAATAGGTGAAGGCGTATGCTCGACAAGTTGCTGTTGCTTCTGCTCTTGCTCCCCCTGCTGCTGCTGCTCTTTCATTTTGGTTCTCTCAGCCGCTGTTGGCAGTGTCTGCGAGGCTCCCTCTTGATCTCCACTTTTGCTTCCAAACACGTTATCAATGTCACTCAATGCCTCGAGAGCTAAATAACACTGTGATGCCATGGAGTTGATCATGTCCCGTATACGAGGGATCTTGGCGTTCTTATCACTGCCGTTGGGAGTTGATAGCCCCACCCCTTCCAAAGAACTCATGGCGGTTCGCCCCAGGGGAAGGTTCGTCATCTCCTTCAATGGATCAGACGAAGGTGCAGAATGACCTCCCACTACGCTTGATATGATAGCGCGTTGCATCTCGATACTCTCCTGGTCATTGTAGAACTGATCCATATCATCTCCTAGATTCAGATCATTATGAGACTCGTCGTCGTCGTCATTTCTGCCACCGTCTGTTTCATCCTCACCATCGCCATCTCCCCCTCCTCCTGTCGTCGTGACGCCCATCACCGCTTCGGTTAGCGTTCAGTTCTCTACCGTAGCGCTCGTGCTCGGTGCGACGGTAATCCATATCTCCACTCCTATAGGTATCTCGCGTGACCACGCTGTGGTAATCATCGACATGTTCTCGGTCATCATCCATGGTGTGCCCGAGGCTATCGAAAGAGAGAGCCGGCGACTGCGTGCCTGAGCGACCGCCGCTTCGATCGTAGTGCATGTTATCCCCACGAGTCGACCCACCCCAGTCAGCAGATGAGTCCCCTTCACCATCACCATCACCATCGAGGTCACCTGTTCGCATCGACTCGTCCAAATTGTCATGATATCGACTAGAGGAGAGATCATCGGCATGCTGACTAACCCCAGCCTGTGCGACAGGACCATGCACTGCAGACAAAGGCAGGGGTGGGGTGGCGGATGCCTGTGAGCTACGGGGCACTCCTCTGAATGCCATACTGACCCCTGTCCCTGCCTCAGCTCCAACCCCGGCGCCATGACCAGTCTGTGAATCTTCAGCGGCATTCTGGTCTGCCCCTGCTCCACCCCTACTGTTTCGTGGGGACTCAGTAACCCCACTGACAATATCACCACGTCGCTGCTGCTGTTGGAAATGGCTTTCATACGACGAGTTCAACTGATGATAATCGCTTCTAGAGTAGAAGCTCTCTTCGTCAGCGCTATCATGATCATAGCCATAGTCCCCTTCAGCAGAAGACTTCTCATCTTGGTAAGCATCACTGTGGTCCTGCTGCTGGTGTTGATCACCATCACCAGTGCTATAATCACACTGCTGCTGATCTTGGCTGTCTTCACTGCGAAGCAAATGATGGTTCAGCTGCTGCTGATGCTGAGATTCACTTTCCCGCTGTTGCTGCTGCTGCTCTTGGTACTGCTGATGCGACTCAATCATACGCATAATATGACGCTCCTCGTTCTCAGAGTCATCAGCACTATGATCCAACTCAGCGTCCGCAGCCTGCAGCGCCGCCGCGAGCCCTCCCAGATCATCGTCCTCCTCGTCAGCATCTGCTTCTGTATCTAGATCCACATCATCATCATCATCGTCGTCATCACCATCGTCATCCCCAAAATGATGCAAGTCACTGTCTCCGCCACTATCATTCCACAGCTTCAGTTCGGTCCCATTGTATTCAAATCCACCATTTCCATCTGAGGTAATATTCAGGTGCCAGGCCATTTCCCTTTGGATTTTGCGCCAGTCTTGGAGCTTGCTGGGAGTTACTTTGGAGATCTCGTCCTCATCCTCTAGCACGCTGCTGAATGAACTAACCTGCTCGGAGAACACCTCAAGGTTGGCTGTTAGTACCATCAAGAGACTGTGCAGTATCTCGAAGTTATCGATGACATCCAGAGCAGTCTGCTGCGTGGATGATCTGCTGGTAGAAAAGAGCATGTCAGATTGAGTTTTGGCATCACCATTGACAGTGCCACTCATCATGCCAGTCGTATCGACATTCTGAGACTGACGCAGCATTTCACTGGTAACTGTGTTGTTTAGGGTGTCTTCACCACCCATCGCCAACTGAACAGCAGATACACTCGCGAGCGAGTCGTCCAGATTAATAGGCTTGTCATGCGAATCGAGACTGATGCCTGACAACTGACGGCGGTAATCATTACGAGTCAGTGTTTCTAAACCAGAACAAAACTGAAGGAGTGACCCTTTTAACATGGTCGAAATATTAGTGAATGTGCTGTCCGCACATTCAACGGAGTAGTGCCGATCCAGGCCGTAAGAAGGTTGGCCGGAGCCTCCTTGCAGCAGGGCGCTCGCATCTGACGTCACGATGCCTATGCGGCGGGGTGGAGCAAAAAGCTGCAGCGTAGATGCCTTGGAAAGGTCGTAGGCTTTTGCTGCCGAGGGATTTCGGGAAGCTGTGGTAGTCAGAGATGCACGAGGTAGACTGCGGGCGACCGAGCCAGGGCGTGTGGTGACGGAGGCTCTCGCCATGAGGTACAGCAAGTACTTCAGCAGTTTCTTGCACTGTTGACCTTGCTGATGATTAGTGTCTCCTCCAGCCTTACCCTGCACGCTGTGTCGACCATTTTCAGCATCCACTGCAGTCGCCACGGTCTGCATGGATCGATCAACAGCCTCATCAGAAGCCAGATCTATCACTTTAACATCGTCATCACCATCTTCATCAGCAAAGCACGCCAATGCAGCTGAAAACTCTTGAGCGATGTCACTTGGTGTATTCTTTGCTTCAGCAACGGAGGCAAAAGCGTTGGCTCCTTTTTGTGCAGCACTTTCCGAATCTATACCTGCATGATTGCTGCCTTTGCCAAAATCTAAGGCAAACTTGTCTGCGATTAACCGGTCCATTTCAGTAAAGAATGCTGTCGATGTTTGCGTAGGTGGGGGCAGCATTGACTGCGACGCAACCCCTTCAGTGCGAGCACGAGCCCCATCGGGAACACCGTCGAGCGATGCAGACTGCACGTGCCGGGACGTGGATGCAGCATTGAATCTCGCAGCAGTTGCTCCATTGCTTGCAGTGTATGCATCTGCCATCGGTTGGACCAGTATCATCGTGAACTTGTCGCCGCAGTGAATGTGCTTTGGACTTTGCGAAACACAGGACAAAAGGAAAAAAACGAATTATTAATGTATCGTCAAAAATATTGAGCAAAATCGAAAGACGCTCGTAGAGAGCAATCTCACTGCATTTGATAGCGGTGACAAAATATCGAATCAGCAGAAAGTTTATTATAAAAAATCGGCATTTCATAAAGCATTATCGTGCGATGAGTGTGAATCATTATTACCTAACGTTCATGACATCCACCGTCTCGACTTTCGTAGGTGCAAAGCATTGGGCGTTGTTTCCATGCCCAAGCCGACCACCGTCACCATGGCCCCAAGAGTACACTGCTCCATCGTCTGTAAAAGCAGCACTGTGCTCACACCCAGCTGAAATGTGCACAAACTTTAAGTGCTCCACTGCAGGCAAGTAGCAGGGGATAGATATGTTATCCTCACTGCCCTGGCCGAGCTTACCGTTCTGCCCACTGCCCCAACTCAGGATTTTCCCACTGTCATCAAGTGCGAGGCAGTGGTCCCACCCGCAGGTGATATTGGTTATTTTAACACTGTCGATGGAAGAAATAAGCTCCGGAGTCATTCGACACTCATTGTGCCCCAGCCCCAGCACGGGGGGAATAACTCCTCGACGACTGTCCTTATAGCCGCAGCCCCAGCTATAAAGCCTCCCCTCGATGGTTAGTGCAACGGAGTGCTCCCACCCAGCTGCAAGCCGCTGGATTTTGATTTCTTCCACATCGAATTTCCGTACAAGTTGAGGTCGAACGGTGTCATCAGCTGTGCCATGCCCGCACTGGCCTTGCGTGTTCTTGCCCCAGCTGTATACAGATCCTGCTTCTGTCAGTGCTAGACTATGTGAAGCTCCACACTGCACGGAAACTACAACCTCGTTGTTGAGAGTCGCTACTGGGCATGCCTCTGTACGGTCGAGTAAATCTCCAAGGCCTAGCCGACCATTGCCCCCATTTCCCCACGAGTAGACCCTACCATTCTCGAGAAGAAACAACGCATGACCCAGGCCACAAGAGACGTCGATAACGCGGGCTTGCGTCGGTAGCGCCTCTAACACCTGCGGAAGCACATCAGTCTTGGTACTATGCGCTACACCAGCTGAACCGCCACTGCCCCATACATAGACAGCTCCCTGCTGGTCGATCGCCACCGCATAGGTGCTCATGGAGCTCATCTTTGCAATATCAACCTCCTGTAAAGCCTCCACCACTGTGGGCACCAAACGATGCAACTGCACATCGCCGTGCCCCAGCTTGCCTGTAAACGGGCCAAAGAAAAATTAAACCGAGCCCCGAGCAGCAACGTGTAGATTTAGATTAATAGTGACACGGCGAGTAATTGATGTAACAAGAGGTGCATATAATACTGATAGAAATATTTTTAGCGGACAGGCATGATATAAGCTTCAATTTACCAGGCCATACCATGATCAGCTTTGCCGAAAGTCAGCAAAATGCCATCAGAGCTTGCAGTTGCATATCGTGAGCGAAGATTAGTATTATCCACCCCACTGAAGCAAGGCTGATTTATCTCGACTAGTTCCGCCGCCAAGGGAGGCGAGTTGTTACCCATGGTGAGCTCGTCTAATGCATCTGCGAAAGGAGAATCCTCCGCTGCACGCCGCTCGGAAGAATTTTCTGTATCTGTCTTATTCTCTCCATCGATCAAACATCTGCAGATATCTTCAAGAATATCGATATCAATTTCGACTTCAGTATCATTTAGGGAAGCAAGCATGCCAGCAAAATGGAGCAAAAGACTCGCTCGTCCACTCTTGATAGCGATGATCAAACAGGCAGAGAGAAGAATATCCCGATCTACCGTCGTAGAACTTTGAATATACATGGCTGCGACACCATAAAGATTTTGAATAAGTTGAAGAGGATCATGCTTGAAGTCAATAGCATCTTCATGCTTCAGATAGTCCAGCTCTGGCATCCCCAATAGGAAATTAGACTTTTTTGGTAGTTGGCCACCGTCCTTCTTTTTTCCATTATTGGGAATCCCCACAATAGAGTTAGTTGATTCTCCTGGAATACCTTCATCCCAGTATGGGCTCAAGGATAGTTTTGGCAATGTTTTCAAAACGGGAACAAACTTTTCATAGAAGGATGCTACGGACAAGCCTTCGATATTCTTGATTATACTCAATGTGCGCCACAACAGAGCAAGCTCAATCTGTAGATTCTCAGGGACCTTCATAGCACACTTAAAAAAACAGAATCGCTAAAGTTTGTTAGTAAGTATGTTCTTTATAATAAAAGCACTGAATGATCCAGTTAATTTCTGCAAGAGATCGATCCAAAGGATAATATAGACCATATAGACCTGCTGCTGGGATAGTAATACCCTGCTGGACCACAGTAAATTTAAATATTCCAGTGGAATAACTTACTTGAAAGTCGAATGGAAGAAGTAAATCTGGCAAGAAGTACGAACGTTACATCCGAACTTCTGAACTTTTCGGGACGCCGGAACTACGAATCCCAGGAATCCCTGCTGGAATCCACCGAACGACCGTTGCTGTGGGTTGCCTGCTGCTTGTTGTTTGAAAATTGAGTAACTTACCACGAGACACCTGCTGGATTCCAGAAAATTACGCACTCGTAAATTACGAGTACAAAACATACATTTGAAGTGCTCAGTAGTAGCAATATCACATTTGGCCTATTCCAAAGTTTGGGAACAAAAAAGTTGCGTGACGTGCCGACGTGCTCAGATACGTGAAAGCAAGGCAACCGATCAATTTGTTACCCCCGAAACGCCCAAATAGCTTAGTCATGAAGCTATTGATCACACTTTTGTTTGTAATTAATGGGGCTTATGCCTTGCAACTCCTTGCGCGCCCGAATTTGCTCGGTGTTACGAAGCATGGATTCAATTCTTTAGCAACAATCCACCACATTTCCCATCCTGCTGGGTCATCGTGTAGCAGTTTGAGGCATTCGACCCAATTCCGCCTCAGTGGAAAGAAAGTCGACATCGCTGAATCTTTTGGTAAAGGATTGGCGAGGGATATAAAAAATAAATTACCGCATTATCCGTCTGATTTCACAGATTCTTTTAATGCTAAAACCCTGGCGAGCACATTCTTCCTCTTTTTCGCGTGTCTGGCTCCAGCGATTGCCTTTGGAAGTCTACTCGCAATTGCCACTGGCGGAGCAATGGGGACAGTTGAAGCTGTCGGTGCAACAGCTATTGGTGGAGTCATATATGCGCTCTTTTCTGCCCAGCCCATCACCATTATCGGAATTACTGGCCCACTTCTGGCTTTCCTGAAGGTTGTGTACAGCATGTGTTTGGCTCGAGGGATTCCCTTTTTGCCAGTTTATGCGTGGATAGGGCTTTGGTCAAGTCTTCTTCTGTTCATATCTTCATTCTTCTCTCTATCAAACCTTGTGGAGTATCTGACCAAGTTCACTGATGATATCTTTTCTGCATTGATCTCAGTCATTTTCATTGTTGAAGCGGTTAAGGAATTGGCAGGTGCATTCACCAATCCTGCTATCACGGGATTGCAAGCAACAATTTCCCTTTTGGTCGCAATGACAACATTCACCGTGGCTACCACTCTATCTAAACTTCGCCAAACTCCTTTTTTTCCTCGCAAAGTGCGCAATCTTGTGTCAGATTTCGCCCCGACGATTGGTGTTGCATCAGGCGTAGCTGCGGCTCGCTTTGCACAAGTGCGATACTCCTTGGCTCTGCCAATGCTGGCCGTTCCAAAATTGCTCTCCACGACTAGTGGCCGTCCTTGGCTAGTCGATATCTTTGCCGTATCGAACCAAGTGAAGTTGTTGTGCTTGCTGCCAGCGCTTACGGCCTTTGTCCTTCTATACATGGACCAGAACATCACCGTACGGCTGGTTGTAGCCAAAGAAAACAAGCTAAAGAAGGGTTCTGGGTTTCATCTCGATATGTTCGTCGTCGCTGCTATCACTGCATTAACCTCTGTTCTCGGTAAAACTAAACACTGAAAGCAGTATGTACTACGCTGTTTCTGGTACACTGTAAATTTCTTTTCATAATGTATCAATTTACCCATAACTATTTTGCCGCGTGTACTCATATCATATGATGTTCTTATTCGATTGCCTAGGAATGCCATGGATGGTCGCATCGACTGTGCCTTCTCTGGCGCACCTGCGCTCTCTGCAGAAGTACCGTACTAACTCCGATGGTGATGGCTACTTCGACGGTGTTGTTTCTTCATCAGCCGCCGCTGCCATCGGGGGTGCAGCAGCTGGCCAACATCCTCTGGAAGTGACAGGTGCCCTTGAGCAGCGCGGATCCGGTGTACTAATCCACGCCCTCATCGGAGGAGCGCTACTGAACTGTCGCCACCTTCTGCGACAGGTCCCAGTCTCGGTGCTGACGGGCCTATTCCTCTACTTGGGCACTTCCAGCATCAACAAGACTGAACTGTGGGAGCGCGCTAAGCTCTTCATCACGGACTCGCGAGATGCGCCTCGCAGCAACTGGCTCATGCGTGTTGGCTTGAAGAAAACAAAGCTCTTCACGGGCATACAACTGGCGTTGCTGGCGGGTATGTTCTACGTGAAGGGCACCCGCGTGGGCGTGCTGTTCCCCGCCCTCATTGGGCTGCTGGGGCCGGTCAGAACGCTGCTGGAGAAGAAGGGCGTCTTCTCAAAGGTGGAACTAGAGGAGCTGGATGGAGAGCTGGACTGATGGTCATGGAGCATTCCTAGTACGTAGGGTTGTGGGCGTGGGGGAGTGGTGGTGGTGGTAGTGTGGGCGAGTTAATTCATAACACCTTACTGCTGGGATTGCTGTGACGGATGTTGTTTCTTCAGTCACTAGTGCATTATATCACTAGTACTATCAGTGTATTTCGCTGCAGAGGCGGTCGAGTAGGCACCGGACTAAATGCACCATGAACAGACTATGATGCTCGCTGCTCAAGCTTAACCCCTCTGGATATCTCTTTTCACTATTTTGTGCTGATGCAGCTCCCTGCGGGAAATGATATATAGTTCAGCAAGGTCACTCTCTTTGACAAATGCAGCTTTTTCCGGGAGTCTTATTATGTCACCAACTTATTAATTGCAATAAATATGTTCCAATGCCAAGCGAGGTTTTTTAACCATGAACGTCTATCATTTTCTTGTCTTATAATGATAATATTCGTCCGAATATTATCATTAACTTGAATAGGATGTACTGCACCAAACCCAAAGTATAGCGAGTGAACAACTACTTTGGCACTGTACTCAGAAAAGCGCGTATTGAGAGATAGATACATCACCACCGTCATACTGAGCTTTGTTTTGTTTGTTATGTATTAGGTGATGGCGAAAACGCAATGATAGTATAATCTGTGTAGTACGTGCACAAGAATTATTCTGCCCATAAGAAGTACCAGCAGGGTACCCGGTACATTACTTGGTATCATAGTAGCAACCAACCCTTTTTAAATATAAAATGCGGAAGTGAAACTTGAAATTACTTTACTTCAAAATAACAGTGAGAATTCCATACCGAAACTAATCTTAATATGTACATCCAACACACTACAAAAGTAACAACAGGCTGCTATTATATAGTGCAAAAGCTATTTGATAATTTACTACGTTTGGTATTGTATTATTTGGTGATGCAGAAGCTGATTAATCGTCACCAGCTCCCGCAGACTCAAAATCATTAGCATAATCAGCACCATCCTCAGTAGATTCTGCCCTCCCCACAATACCTGAATCTTTATTCGGAGCTTCAGCAAGATGATCGTTGTCTTTCGCCATTGCAAGCACTTTCAAGGCTAGTTGTTCGATTTGATCTTCATCTATTTCTTGTGCTGCAGAAGTGGCGTCCGCAGCGGAGATGATTTCCTCTGCCCTAGCTTGCTCACCACCTGTTGTTTTTGCAGTAGTGCCATTAACCACCACTGCCTCTTTCTCTTCGTAGATATCTTCGCCACTAGTATCCATTGTATCAGCTACCGTATCAGCCACAACATCAGCATCAGCATCTGCAGCACCTGCGCCAGCCCGCCTGTCGGTCCGAGCAGCTTCGTCAGGCCGCACTGTCACACTACTCTCCTCTTCGTCCTCCAGGCGGCGTCCAAGATGCATTGTCTCCTGTTGGCCCTCTTGTGCCCCATGTACCTGGGCTCCAGATCCCTTCCTGGACAGTTTCCCTGCCTTTTCTGCGGCGTGCTCAGCACCATCACCGTCAAGCTTCCGATCTCCCTGCTGAGCTTTGCCAACATTAGCGACAGCACTTTCCATTGCATCCGTGGTGGTGACGCTCGCAATTAGCTGCGCGTCTTCTATCATGCTGTGTGAATCGATCGATGGGCCAGCGCTAGCAGCAGCAGGCGGAGCCCCACCAGTTGCATCCTCTACATTGACATCAACACTGGCAGAGGCTGCTGCATTCTTGCTCTTTTTGCCTGATTTGCTGCTGCCACCACCACCACCCCCGACACTGCCAGCTCTATTACGCAGGGACTTTCCCTGCTTTCCAGAAGCAGATGATGTAACTCCTGCAGCAGCGGCGGCGGCAGTAGACCCCGCCGGTGGTTTCGGGCGATGTTTCCCACTTCCAGCAGCAGGGCCAGCAGGAGCAGCGGCGGCGGCAGCAGGAGCAGTGAGCTTAGAGGCGCGCCTTCCGGGTGCCAGGGCGTAGTCCCTCTTAATAGTAGCGGGGGGAATGGGGGTAGCAGCTTTGTACGGCTGCTGTTGCTTCATACCACCACCACGTCCACCTGATTTGAGTCCACGGGGAGCTTTCTGCTCAATTTTGTGTAGCAATGCAACATCAAATAATCAGAAAACAGAGCAGATACATATGACCAATAAGAAGATAGTAAACCCCGTATGGGATGAAAAATGAAGCAGAATAATTTTGGACAGTGAGCTGGGAAAAAATAGGCAGATGACGAGATAGGAAATGTTGAATATAGTGATCGTCAAATGCTTCTCCATTTGATATTCAGCATATACTCACCGGCTTGACAGCAACAAATTTTTCACCACCACCACGTGGTGATTTCGAAGACGGTGAGTGTGATGATGATGCCTCCTCATCCTCACTGTGAAGGGGTAGATTGCCATGTTCCGGAATAGCGGAGTGAATTATAGGAATCTCCATGCCTCCACCTCTGCCCGCATCGCCGCCTGTGGCTGAGCCTTCTCTACTACCGTTGCTGCTGGGGTCGGCCCCATAATAACCCCCTGCAGGATTCAAAGGATCGTCCATGATCATCGCGTCATCTCCATCTGACATGTTTTTGCGGTTCGAGTGCGGGCGCGCAGCAGATGAAGGCCCACCAGGACGCCCCTGCCCACTGGAATGGTTTCTGCTCATGGGACGTTCTCCACTAGGACGCTGTCCCAGAGGCGCCATGGGTACCATGCCTTGCAACTCCGCTGCGCCCTCACCAGTTTCTACACCAGCTGCTTGAAAAGGCTTTCCCCCAAGGTTATAGCCTAGCCGCTCGACGCCACCGTGATTGTTGTTACTTTTGAATCCCGGATATCCACCCGTGGATTCAGCAGTGGCCCGGTCTAACTCTGCTGGGGTCATGGGAAGCTTCGCAAAGGTGCCAACTTTTCGCAAGTGGATCTTGTTCAGCAGAGCCATCCACACTTCAATATTGTCCACTGATGTGACCAGGATGTCCCCGTCCAGGATGCTGGACACTTCGTCAGAGCTCAAGCGCAACTCGTATCGCTGCCCATCATCTACATCGATACCAAAGATGGCGTAACGGTCGCGAAACGGCTCTTTTAGTACTGCCACATCCAGCACGCGGCCATCCTGCACCTTGGTATACTCGAGCAGAACATTACTGGCTTTACCGCCTCCACCGCTGCCTCCCCCGCGGCCACGAGAAGACCTACCACTTACAGGGTTCTCTGCCGAGGCCATCGCCTTTCGAGCTGAGTGGCTGTGCTCAGCAGATGAAGCAGAGGCTGCGTCAGCAAATTTAAAGTTGCTGGTGTAACCACCTATATCGGAGCGTGGGCTGTACCCCGCATCGAACTCTCCCTCGTCTGCGGCACCTTGCTCTCCTTTCAAAACTAGCTCCAACTCCTTGGCCAGTCGACCTTTCCTTTTCGCAGCAGCCCTTCGGGAGACTGGTTTCTTCTTTTTAATAGGTTTCACCACTGAAATATCCGCCATATGATAGTAAGGCTTCACTGTATCTAGCCTAGCAGCTAGAAGCATATTTCGAGCGTGAATCTGCTGGGCTTCGCGTAATCTGCGGCGAAAGTTCATGGTACCTGGATGGTTGTCAGTATGTCTGGTGTCATTTACAATATCCGTGATTTCACCATTTCCTTCCATGATCCCGAAAATCTTGCGAGCGAGAGCCAAATTCTCTTTATTGATGCGCTCGCGTTCAGCTGTATTTTCCGGCAGTAGAGTTCCAGGTATTTCAAGGATAACACGGTAAGTTAAGCAGGCAATAAGGTAGATAAACAGACATGTAAGCTTTAAGTTATTGATTTATAAAAGTACCATTCTTTGCGATAATTAGCTTGCTTGGACTTGTGCATCTTGTAGAAATGGAACTAGGTGGTTTCATATCAATGACTCCACGAATAGAGCGCAATCTGTCTTTATGCTCTTTGAACTTCTTGCCATGCTGCAGAGAAAACAAAAAAAAGAAAAAGTTTGGGGCAAAAGAGCGAATAAGTCTGGATCTAAGGGTATAAGAACAAATATAAAAGACATAAGTTCTTACATCAAAATTACTACTGAATATTGTCCGATTTTCCAATGCCTTCATCGCACTTTCCCCTGGTTTCTAGAGCTTAAACTAATTTACTCGGGCAATAGAGACTTTGATCAAACGTAAGAGTCGAATTCCCAAAAAATGAATGGCACGAATCAAAATAATCGTCAGACTACTTCAGAATATTTATTTATCCCAAGAGGTTGATGTGCTCTCAAAGTAAATTTAAGTAAATTTACCAATAAACCAAGAAACAACTGAGGACAGCTGTGGGAACCTTGTGCTGAAATCTTTTATCATCACCCTTTTGGGCCGAGACGTTATGACGTCCGCCGTAACGGCTTGAAAACTGAAAAGCTTTCTCAATAAAAACTGAAATATATTCAGAAGAAAACTAAAAAAAGACTAAATTTAGCCTAAATACTGGTAGACCTGTTTCCGCCCATGATTCTGCTGGCATCGGATAAAATTTATCCGATGTCAGCAGCAGAATGGCTACTCGTATCAACCACGATATCATACTCGTAACCACAGCAGAAATACATCAGTGGTTATACTGGTTTGATAAAGATCCCCAAAATTGCTTTATACGCGATGATATCCGTATCATCCGTATCAATGATGATGCACGCGTATACCAGATTATATCCAATGTATTTGTGGTGAGCAATGCACTGCTCACAAGCCTTGCGCAATATATAGTACTAACCTGGTAATTATGCTGAACCTTTCTGGTGAGTAGTGCTGTCTAAAACCAACTTGGGTTTAAAAACAACAGACTCATACCCTGCATATGGCGCGACGCCACAAGGAAAGGCACCCACCTCTTCAAAAGTGTTACCCGTTGCATCAATGCTAGCGCTACCCCCTACATAGTAATGCATGTGCCAAGCTTTCTATTTGTCGCATCCAGTGATGAACCAGCTGGTATTCCGGACGATTACTATTTGCTGAAATCTCTTATTCAAAGAAAGATTAATTGTGAGTTTGCACTGTGGACCGATACTCAATGGGAAGAAGTAAATAAGCCCAGTGACATCAAAGTTTATGGAGCCGACAGTGGCAACAGCCATAGTGACTCCAATGGCTACAGTTTTGTGGTAATACGTTCACTATGGGAAGGAAGGACGCCTGTAGGATGTTCTCCCAGCCTGTGCCAGTTCTTTTCTCGAGCTGGACATGTATGTCCCGCTCTAAAAAATGATTACAACTTGTTGCGATGGATCATTCACAAGTCCTATCTACTTGAGATGGCGAACGCCGGTATTGCTATCATTCCCTCGAAACTTGTTCCTTCTTCAATTGAGGCTAATAGAGGTACAGTAACAGCCCGTATCAACGTGGCCTCACCTACATCTGTGGATCCCTCCCCGGGCGGAATCAAACGTGCGATGATGGCTCTCAACTGGCCCGTTGCGGTTCTCAAGCCAGCAGTGGGTACGCGCTGTGAAGGTGTCATGCGGCTGTCGCTCGTTGGCTGGAATCTGTCTGTGGCGCTAGCTGTCGGCAGGCTACTGGCCGAGGGAGACTGTCTTCTGCAGCCCTTTATCCCGTCGGTTAATATAGCGGCTTTTTTCCTGGACCCCCATTCCACGTTGGGTATTTCTAATGGAGTTTCTTCATCTCTATCAGATACTTCCGGCAGTCAAGTTCGTGAATCCGAGTTGCCAGCAGCTAAAGCCAAGGAGGCCGAACCAGCACCCGAGTTGCCAGTAGCTAAAGCCGAGGAGGTCGAATCAGCACCAGTATCTAGTCCAACGACTCCCCTATTATTAGGTGAAGTGTGTGTGGTGTGTATTGATGGACAGATATCCCACGCCATCCATAAGCAGCCGAGTCGGTGGGGGTGGCATGAGGCGTCTTGTATGTGTGCTGGGTCATCCAAAGCGCTTGAAACTGCCGTGTGCACTTGTGCAACTACCTGTACCACCACCCCGACGAACGGAACTATTGGTGGTGCTACTTTTGACGCTGCAGCAACTTGTGCTGTTGATGATATTGCCGGCAGTGTAAGTAATGCCAAAGGTGCAAGCAATGAAAGCAACGGAAGCAACGGAAGCAACGGGAGCAACGGGAGCAATAAAAGGGAGGAGAGCAACGGGAGCAATGGAAGTGATGGAAGTGGAGTTCGTGGAGAAGAAGACCAAGGACAGCCTTATTGTCTTATTCGTCCCGGAAATACATCGCTTTCTCCCCGCCCTCTAAAGATTCCTCGTAGAAAAAGTAGCAGTATTGACAGCGGCAGCGTTGACAGCGGTCATGACAGTCATCCCGCTTCGAGAAGTCGCAATTTCAATCAAGGGGGTATTCTGCCTGGAGTGATTACCACCGTGAGCAAATCGGAAGACGATTCTTTGGGCGAATTACCCGAAGAAGTTCGGAACCTGCTGCGACGGGCTCCAGTTGAGAGGGTTACACTGCCCTTACCAAAGCCTTTAGTGGCCGCCGTTATTAGGGCTTTGGAGTTTTTGAAAGAGCACCGGTTTGACGAAGAGACGGAGGGTGGGACGAAGGGGCCGGCACCGACATATCCTATGCTCTGCCGCCTAGATTTTTTGCCACGACTTCGACGAAGAGAATTGCCGCTGGCAGGTGCTGACAACACATCTCAGCAGCCGCCCTTGTCCGCTACACCGCCTGGTTCATATCAGGGGCATCTGACCGTGGAAGATGTGCCAGCAGGGTCAGAAGGCACAGACACCCAAGTGGAGTGGTTGTTGAGTGAAGTTGAAGGGCAGTGGTGCGAGGGATTCTTCAGAGCGGCTCCTGACTCAGCTGTCGATATGCTTCTGGCCGCATCGCAAAAACAGCTGTTAAAATGACTTGCGGCCCTACAGATGTACTTCTAAGTAAGCTGTTTTTACTCAACCTATATAAGTATAGAGTAGGAATAATATTGATAACATTCGGGAGAGGACGGAAATGGCAAACAGACTCAAGAGCCCTTTTCTTAAAGAGCAATTAACAAATAATACTATGTAATCCGGATAACAGGATTCTGGGATTTTGTGTGAGATAAGAGAAATATTTTCACTGTCATCAAATCGAGCCTTTGCAGCAGATTATAAAGTTACTACTAAGTCCATCTAATCCAGTGGATCTGGATAATTGACAAATTCAGCAAGTGCAAGGTCACAGTGCTCGAATCCCAGACATGTACCATTTGGGTTAACAATATGCTTCGCGAATGAACATTTAGTAAGTCCTTCAAAGACTAAGAGCACATGTACAGTCTTAAGTATAACTGTAATAGCAATTGCATTGAGCCAGAATTTATCTCCTTCCATCGGTTCCTCTATTCTTCGATGCCTTGACGATCTCGATAATTAACGGGATCACCGCCACAATAATAGTTACGCTCACGACCACTGCCGCCCACGCGTCGCAGAGACTACCAGGAACAGTGGTTACAGTTGCTACCACAGCTGCGATGAACACAGATGCTGTCCTCAGGGAGTCTCCACCCACGTGAGTGAGAGCTGATATCATGTTTAGGTTCGCGGTAGTTTTCTCGGCGGTAGGATCGCGAGCATCGAAGCTGAACTCGAACACTCTGCTCTGAAGAACATCCTTGCCTCGAATATAAAACATCGCTCCAGATAAAACATCAACCACAAAATTTGCAATAGCGAATCCGTATAGGAATGCAATATCGACATCGTCATCTTCGCCTCCATTTCGGATTACAGCGATTGCATCACTGGTAATCCACCCGGTGACACCAAGCAGAGCACATACCGAAAAAGTAGGGATGTACACCTCAAGAATGTATCGTGTACGCTCATCAATCACACCGCCTCTGGATTTAACCCATTCCGCATACATATTTGTGAAGTACTGTACCAAAACCACATAAATAAGAAATGGAGATGCGGGATCAATATATAATTCCAAGTTAGTAACATTTACGAACATCAAATAGTCCATAGTTAATTATTTCCATATTTAACAAATCAAGAAAAAGTCACTATACCTAGCACAAGTTTTTGACTCACCGTAAATACATCGACACTCATAGCTGCTGCATCACCAAGCAACGACAAAGAGTTGCTCGCCTAGAATATTGTGATCATAATAATCAATAAGAAGAAGGGGGATACGAGAATGAGAGCGGCATAGCGCACCATAATTTTTTAAACAAAGTATCACTTACCAATGCACCAATGATTTCGGCAATAACAAAAGCAGCAAAAGAGGATGCTGTAACAATCAATACAGTTAAATTGCTCAGCCTTTTAATCGGGGCAAGAGAATCCCTGCGTCCATCCCCAACCAGGTGTTTTTCCAGAGTTTCGTCTGGTATCTCCACGTCAATCGACTTCGTTCCAGACATTTTAAGAACGACTACAAAAGTTGAAATACAGAAGTCGCCGTGCGAGTGTATAGAAGTACAATATACTTCGAAGTACCGGTAAAATAAATGTCTCGCGTCTCGAACACCGCAAATCCACAAATTTTCGAATTTCTCCCAATATTCGGAACTCAGAAATTTTTGTGACGTCACATCATGGAAAAGCACATAGGAGTCGTAAACTTTTTAAAAAACCATACGAGGTACTGTGTCGAAAGCTTTCGACATATCGATGCCAACCACGTGGATGGCACGCTGGTACTTCCAGGAATTGGCCTTAAGCCAACTATAGGCCCAGGCTATATCAGTTGTGCTCCTCCTACGGCGGAACCCGCATTGAGCGGGGCTCACAAACTTCTCAAGGTCCGGTTGCAATCGAAATAATGCTATCAGAGATAGCATTTTGCGATAGGCGTTGAGAAGTGTGATAGGTCGTGTATTGGCGACCACCCGCTCTTTGCCAGGCTTGTTCAGCACTATGAGCTAGTGGGTCCTGAGTGGCGAACATCTTGTTCAGAGTTTCCACAATCTTTATCTTGACCTCCATCCCTGCGTACTTCAACAGCTCGCATGGAATACCATCTGGCCCTGGCGCCTTACCATTCTTCAGCTTAGATGCAGCATAGGCCACCTCTGCAACGGAGATTTCGATGGTGAGTGGGGTAGAGCCGTGGTCGCCCCACCGGTCCACCGTCTCCATTCCAGGCTTGTTGAAGAACTCGCGGTAGAAGTCGGTTGTCAGTTTGAGCAGTGGGGCGGGGGCCTCCACCATCAGTCCCGCCTCATCCTTAAGTTGAAGTCCGCGCGTAGATTTGCGCTTGAATATTCGCTGGACCTCAAACATACGCACTGTATCTGACGCTGTGGCTAGTTCATCCGCTAGTCGCTCGAACCTGCAGTTCGAGGACTGATGGCAGTGATAGACTCTAGCACCGACGTGTCCACTGCTCGCATAATCAGGGTGCTCATTTCGGGCACAACCCTGAGGGTGACGGTGCAGGACCAGCTCGGTGAGGAGTTCACTACCTTTGTAGGCATACCCCAGGGGGATGGCATATCACCAGTGCTCTTCATCATCTATCTCGAAGCCGCCATGCAGGAGGTGCGCACTCTTGACGCTGGACTATACAGTCACGGCGGAGGACAGAGATACAGTTGGGGAGAGAGCCTGACCGAGACCAAGAACGCAGATGACGTGGATTTCATATGCATGTCCCTGTGGATACTCGACGAATTGGTCTCGGTGATCGCATCTCGGCTCCAGCCTTGGAACCTGCAAGTCAATGAGGGTAAAACAGAGAAGATTACCATCAAGCCTGGCACCCGTGATCAAGCCCGATTCAAGAAGCTCGGATCCTAGATTGACCGCGACCTTGATGTGACGCATCGGATAGAGCGAGCGAACATCTGCTTCTACGCACTTCTGAAGCTATGGGCACGTAGTCTCACGGCAGCACCCATCAATAAACGCATGCATATCTACAATGTATGCGTCAAGACGGCACTGCTCTATAACATCGAGGCGACCGTGCTAACCGATACAGGCTTACAGAAGCTAGAGGCAGCCCACAGACGCCACATCCGATGTTTGCTGAAGATTCGCTGGCCAGAACGCATCAGTAACTGGAGGTTGTACGAGACATCAGGTGCAACCAGCCTACGGAAGATCATGGTAAGAAGATTCGACTTTCTTGGGAAAGCGCTTCGACAGGAGAGACTTCTACCGGCGCGTGAGTGTATGGAGCAATACTTCAGACACCTAGATGAAGCACCAAAGGTAAGAGGCAGACGACCGATCACCATCGTGAGTATATTAGACCAAGCACTCCGACTGGATGATCGGAGACTGCAGACCTGGGGGGACCTCCAAGTTTTACGTACCTTTGCTGTAGAGAGCCCGGGCGAGTGGGACGAGATGAGGGACAGGATCGTCACGAAGCTACTCGAAAGAGCTGAAGAGGCGGACAGGCTGCGACGGAGTAACAGGCAACCCGCTGAGGCACAACGAAGGAGGACCAGACAGCCCCACGACGAAGAACCAGAGGGCCAACCTGAGCTCCGGCGTCGACGAGTCCACAACGCAGAGGGTGACCGACCTGCACAGTCGACGGAGGACCGAGCCGACCAGTGCGTAATCCACCATGGGGGTAAGACATATGTCATACGCCTCACAGCTTCAGCTGGTAAGCGCACAGCGCCTACCAGACAGCTGGCACTCAAGCGCGTGCGCTTAGTGCTGGGGGATCTCTCCGTAGTCATAGCCCCCGGCGAAGCTGATCCAACCAGGACACCGCTAGCTGAGATACCAACACCCAGAAGAGCCCATCCTAGAAGACGTACAGCTGCTAAACGAAAAGCTGACGAGCTAGAGCAGATTGAAAATCGTCCTAGTGGTCTAGTTAACCGTACTGTTCGTGATGCTGCCCGTGCTGAAACATTTGCATGAGATGTTAATGGCCGTGAGTTTTAGTTTTTATCATGTTGTGAGGGTTAATGGCAGAACCTTCTCCGACTAGTTCGGGTGGTGGAGGTCTCTGCTGCTTCGGCAAGTAACCAAATCAATCAATCAATCAATACGAGGTACTGCACTGTACAGTATCAATTCCAGGAATTCGCCGGTGACTCACTTTCTCAGAGAAAGTCAACATTGCCAAATTTTGGAATGAGATATAATTGTAGTTGCTACCCACTTTCTCGCCGAACCCCGTTCAAACCGAAGACTACTAGGATAGTAGTCTACAGTGTGCGAGTCTATCATAGCTGAGAGTCCGACCCTGAGAGTCTGAGGCTGAGACTGCGAGTGCTTGAACGACTCGGAGCCCTCGGACTAGGGTTTCGCCAATCATATCAATCTAAACTTTAGCCAGCCACTGAATCTGACTCAGATGCCAGCCACTGAATTGGCGAAACCCTTGTCTGAGGGCTCCAAGTCGCACATATTATGTGTGAAATAAAAAAAGGTTAGTTGATAATAACATGCTTATTCCCGACTAAGGTACTGTATTCGCTCCCTCCGAAGCCTTATAAGTATAAGGTATACATCACAATCAAGGGTCCCTCCGAAACTTTCGGATATTTTCCTAGTTAAGTCGTATAACTTCTCTTGTTGTACAGGTATGCCACAATGATAGGTTATTAAGTCGAATGTTAGGCTGCGGTTAACAGTGATGATAAATGAACCTCAGCAGTGATATACATTTTGAGCGACGCAACTTCTCCATTACGTCATTTTCTCGAGGAATCTTGACATCTGCATGTCGAAAATTCTCGAATCCTACTGTGGGGAAAGAATCTCACAATTCTCACTTTCTTCAGGACCATGCTTAACTCAGCAGAACCAATTTGACTGAGTCTTTCTGCTCATACTGCGCAACTCATCCTCTGATAGAGGTTGGCAGTTCTCCCCAGCTCGGCCATTTCGAAATGGGTTCTCTTTCAGTCCATATATCCCTGCGTATCGTGAGAAACTACTGGTTGGAGCACCGCTACCTCCTAGGGTCTGTGTCACCATCAAGTCACTCATAGCCAGGGCAAACCACGTGGCAGAGGTAAATATGAGACAGCGTGAAGACTGGTCCATCTGTATGTGACATCCTTGCGGAGAGGCCAAGGACGTGGGGAATCCGGCAACGCTCTCCATCTGGTGCATAGAAGCTTGATTATCGCTAGCCACGAATGCAATGGCTTCTTTATCCTGGAAGGATCCTACACCACCTTGCTGTTGCTCTAGCACCTGTTCCACTGCGGTGTCATTTCCCTGTTGAAATTGGTCAAAGGCATGCGCAGCGCACCGAGCTATGCCGTAAGGGTTACCCACCTCCATGAAGTCTTTAGGTCGATGCTCGTCCCAGACACACATGTGATCGTATCCTCCTTGCTGCAGGTAGCTCTGATCTCCGCAACGGAAGTGCATTCCGATCTGAAACATGCCACTACTTAAGGAAGATGCAGCCCCTGCATCTAGGCTTTGTTGGCCTTCATATGCCTCGCTACCAATCGTTTCGAAACTTTCTTCGAGTTTGCGATCTAGGTTAGATTTTCCCGTTGTTGTTGTTGTTGTTGTTGTTGTTGCAACGTTACTGTTCACAATACGATTCGCCGTGACAGATTTGATACTAATTTTCTGTCGATCTCCTCTATTTCTATTGCTTAGGGTATTTCTTTCCCTAGCCAAGAGACTTCGGCGCTGCGCGCTTTTACTCGCGACAGCCTCCTTGTAAAGTTCATCGTACATTATGTCAACTTCATGCCACAATCGTTCAGTTGGCCACAGTGCTAATCTGAGTAGACATCCAGCAACTTCATAAAGATCATGATCGGCATGGATACCAAGGCGATTTGACATCTGCGTGTGAGCAATTAGCTCCTCGTGGAGGTCATACCTGAAAATAAGGAAGAGATAATGGCGACCCGCAGGCACGTTTATAATTGGATAATCACACAATCAGAAACCCATACTAACCATATCCAGAAACAAAATTAGGAATTTAATGATCCATTGAATAAAAAACATGACAACATATGGTACAGTACAATACCTGCAAAGATAGCAACGATTGGCTCGGTACTTAATTATTGGCTGCGGAACTTGCTTTACTGAATCCATACTGCAGTGACTACTTTTGGCTCCAGTAACATCATTGCAATCATAAAGATCATATTCCGTTGCATCATTATTGGCATTCTTTGAGTCATAATTTGTCCAGCTCGTGAAGTTGGTATACCGATACTTCGGATGTTCCGCATGAATATCCGTTGGGTGATATGGCCGAAAAACTTTATACACTTGGCTATCAGAATACACCAGGAGTTGCCGGTTAAATCTTAATGCCATGAGTACTGCTGAGAGAACGCCTCCCAAGCGGTCTCCTAGTCCACCATATGAAAACATATACAGTAAATGCTTGTCCTTCGTGGGATCTTCAGTCATGTTTACGAACATATCAACGAAGGGATATTTGTCACAGCGCTCATGAAAAGTTTTCTCGAAGTTGACTTTTATTTGATGCGTGTACTTGAAGACATAATCCGTAGATATAGCACCATTATTCTCAATAAAGTGAAACGAAATAAGCAACAATAAAACGAAGGAATAATAACAGCCAGAAGCTTTGCAAAACTGCCGTCTCATGTTTTTGGATTATATCGTCTATCCTAAATTACTGAATAGGAGGCATTAGCTGGGGCTGTTTATACCAATTATGGCTGATTAGTCGCACCAATCTACGATATTAGTTCTAGGAGCTGTTTTGAAAGCAGAGCTCAGGACGAGTGAGATAGACACGCGCGCAATTCTGGAATTATTACGGGGGAAATCCTGCTGGAAGTTTGCTTCAAAGTAAAATGAACCCGCCGTTGACGGGCTCTGCTGCTAGAAATCTCCTGCTGGGAATTCTGGATTCCAGGATTGATGTCATTGACATATTTAATCTACTCGTATCATAAATACGACACGAGTAGGAGTAAATTTACGAGTATTAACACCGGTGGTTGCACGCGAGAATAAATAACGGTAGTTGCGTACGTAGCAATTCCCACTTGATTAAAGAGCTACTGTTGTAAATATTCTAGAAGATGAGCAGTTCCTAAAATGCAAGGCCTGCGTTGGCGATTAAGCTTCCATTCATCTCGCCCTAATAGGCAGCTTAAGAAGCTATGGTTGGATACTCATGTATGTAGAGGAAGGGGAGATGCTCATGTATACTTGGATTCTCAAGTAAAAAGCGTTTTATAAACATCTATCTCTTTAAATTTAACTTTTAAAAACATATTATGCCTTTCTTTCATACCTTACAGATCAAAAGCGATGATAGCAGCTTCGAAGCAACCAGTTTGAAAGCACTACTCGTATTTATTGATGCAATCCTGGGCTGTAGTCATGACAGCACAACCCAACGAGGTGTCATTGATGAACTGCATGAAGATGTACTTGAAATATTCAATACATTGCTGAGAGTTGTGCAGGTATTGTTTGCCAAATCTGGTTCGAAAGATTCGGAAGCATCGAGTGAAGAGGGGGTCTTTGTTGACGAACTTTCTGCGAAAGCCCTCTCTGTCACTGAAATGATAAGTACTGCCAAGGGCAGCAACTGTGGTTTGAAAGAAAGCATTCTTGAAAAGGGGAATTCATGCTTAAGGTATTGTGAATGCTACAGGCAGATTGTGTTGTTGCTTCATATCTCTTATCTTAGTCAGTGCTAGGATTTGGCAGTTTAAATCATCATGATGTTCGTTCTGTCAGTTTTAATTCTCCCGATTTCTCTGTTTTTCCTTTTTCGGATAGTTATGTTATGGAAGCCCTTTGTGCAGCAAAAAGCACAACTCAGCAGCTAACACTCATCCGACTGCTGAAGTCGATCATACTGAACGAGTCACATTTATTAGAGGTAATTTTTCTAAATATAAGACTGAATGTCGTTTCTTCATGAGTTATAACTGGGTTCCATTGCGTAGTATATTGCAATATTGATGAAGTGTTGCGTATTTGATACTTTCGTTATATGCTGATGCTAACTTTTCGTGGGATTAAAGGTAGTAAAGTTGAAAGGATTCGAAAGGTTAACGGAGCTGGCTCTCGCTTCGAAAGAACCAGCGCTGACATCCCAGATTCTGCTCCTGTATAGGTCGTACTTAGAGTACT
The DNA here is from genome assembly GCA_964036045.1 of Eutreptiella sp. 'Long Island Sound 2002'. Lineage (NCBI taxonomy): Eukaryota > Euglenozoa > Euglenophyceae > Eutreptiales > Eutreptiaceae > Eutreptiella > Eutreptiella sp. 'Long Island Sound 2002'. The sequence goes on along the minus strand of CAXIWF010000046.1, from coordinate 183 downwards.
TGCAGAGCACGAAAGCTGCACTCCAGCAGCAGGAGCATAATAGCAGCTATTACTCCTTGCCCCGCTCTATTAAAGGAGCACCGCCCAGCTCTGTTTCGGAGCTTTATCCGCCCGTGAGGAACCGCTCTCATAGTGTGAACAGCATCGGAGCTGGAGAAGGCAGTACAGTGGGTTCTGGTTATG
>CAXIWF010000045.1:0-73761 GCA_964036045.1 Eutreptiella sp. 'Long Island Sound 2002' | reverse complement strand
GCTGTCTCTGGTGCCTGCTCGGGTCGCGGTAGGGGGCCTCACCTGAGCCAGAACCTCTGGGGTTTGGGGGTTATGTGTGCGTGTGGGGGGGGGGGGGGGGCAGCACCATATCATAGAGGAAGGTCCGCATGGGTCTGCAGGTTCGCTGGCATGATAGAGGGCTCCGATGCCTTCACTGCCACATCAAGCGGCTGGACTAGTGCATGTACGGCGGTGGCACGCCTTTGCACAAGCGGCCGCAAGTCAGACGGTTCGATTCCCGCTGGACCCGAACCTTGACAGCGCTGCGGTTGGCGGGCAACACGGCTGGCCACAAATGTGTGTGTGGGGGGGGGGGGGGGGGGGCGGGGGGCGGCAACAGCCTGTTATAGAGGAAGGCCTGCATGGGTCTGTGGGCCAGCTCTCTTACTGAGGGCACGCTCTGCCTCGCTCTCCCCTGCAAAGGGCGAGCTGCCGGTGCCCTCCTGCAGATGAGCCCTCGCCCAAGCCAGAGCCTCTGTGCTCTGTGCTATAAGCATTCCGTTCCCGCGCGCCCATGCCGCTCCACCGTGCGCCCCGGAGGGTACGTGCGCTTGTTCAGCGCCACTGCCTGAGGGAGGGGGGGGGGTACCCTCGGCCTCTTCACCCTCCGCTCTGGCCCTTCCGCTCGTACGACCCCCCCCCTGTGGGGGGGGAGGGGGCATGTCTGCTTTCGCTGCCGGTGTGTGCCCCCCTCCCAGGGTCCTCTGGCTGCTGCTGCGTCCCCTGTGTGGGGGGGGGGGGGGGGGGAGCAAAGGGCGCACGGACGGTCCATTGCTGGGCCAATGAATCATTGATCATGCGCCGAAGTCAGGCTGGTGCTTTGAACCCCCGCGGGGGGGGGGGGGGGGGCTGAGGCATCGTGTGGGGGCCCTTGCCAACAGGACTCCTTGTGCTGCGTGCGCGGTGGGCGCCACTGTTACGACATGCTGTCTGTGAAAACCCGCACATTGCCCGCCTTTGAAACGCCCACCCAAACGCGCTTTGGAATCAGCCCCCAGGGCCCTTTTGGAAGGCAAACACATGATACCAGATTTGCAGCCATCTTTGGCTGTTCGCGAGGGGACCACATTGCTGCGTTATCCCACAAGTCCATGGTCCAGCCCCACAACTGTGCTGCGCTCAAAGCGCCCCCCACCCCCAGCCGACCCACCCACCCACAGCGGAAACGTATTCTCCATGAAGAAAAAAAAAGCAAATGAATTATAGGGACCGAAATTGAAGGCCGAATCTAGGCAGGCAAACGGTTTCGCCTATTTTGTGGCCTCTGAGGGGGCAGAGCTTGTCCGCCGCACCAAGCACAAGCCTGGCCGAAGTACCAGCAACACCACAAATGAAGGGGCGGATTGCAGTGAGCGGGCCTGCGGTCGGCAGGTTGAGCAAACGAAACAGGCTGCAGGCGGTGAATCGGCCGACAGTGCGGCCGAGACAAACGCTGTGCACTGCATGTGCAGGCCCTCCTTCACGGCACACACCGCTGCCACAGACCCTGTGCGTGCCTTGCTGATACGCACTCTGTGGGTCTTGGCGCCTCGGGTCCTCCTGCCCAGTGTCGTGGGCACTTCATTAAAAGTGTTTCAATTGCCGGGGGAGGGACTAGGGTGACTGGTAATCGTTGGATGTTACTCGGCATTCGCTGGTAATCATTGGTAATCACTGGTAATCGTGGGATGTAATGTGGCACCCCCCCCCCCCTACGCAAGCACCGGGAAAATCAGGGAAACGACGGTCACACCGGGTCCTGGTGCTCGGACAAGGCGGTGCTACCGCGCAACGCGCGGTACCAAAAGAACGACAGCCAAGCCCCAGGAGTAACGACATTAGGCATGGCTGAAAATCACATCAAAACAAACAGCAGTGGGTCTGAGTGTGGTAGGGTGTGCCAGTAGCCAGGGCCTCGCTGTGGCCGAAGGAGTGCCCGCCATAAGCTTGCAGTACCAAGCACAATGTTGTTATGAGCAGGAGGACTCATCCCAAACATGACATAGCCCCTGTTTCCCTCTACAATCGGCACACAATCATGTTCCGCTAAGCATCTGACCATAAAAACTGTGGTCAGAAAAACGACGGTCACACCGGGTCCCGGTGCTTAGACAAGCATTGGTATTCAGGGGGTGTTATGTGCAAATCATTGGTACCCCCTCCCAAGATGCCCCCTCAGGCCCCTCATCTGCCAACAAGAGGGCAGCGGGCGGCTGCCCGGCTTCAGGTCACCAACGAGCACGCACAGTTCCGCAGCGGTATGCACAGAGGCTGATGCCAGGCTGACCGACGCAACCCCAAAGGAACAGCAGGAAAGCGCTGGCGCCCCGAGCCCCACCCGCCAGCCCAGACCCGGTATCGCAATCCCGGATCTGTGTGGTAATGTGAAAGGAAAGGGGACAAGCAGCCACGACTGCATGCGCATGTATGGTCTTCGGGGTAACGTTTGCCCAGCGCGCGCCCAGCAGGCCCAGCATCCAAATGAATGTTCCGGCCATCTATCCCAATGCAATCCCCCCAAACACTACTCCCTCCTCGAGCCCAGGCACCCTAAGCACAGATGACGCAACAAAGCACAAATGCGGCCAAACAGAGAAACTTTCATTTGTTGTTACTCAACAACGGTAACCCCAGCCTGGGATTGTGTTTCGAAGAAATCATGCACGGTGTATTGTAACATGGGGGTTCAAAGAGGTAAAGAAGGAGGAGAGGCGCGCTAATGTTCCCTCTCCATGGAGCCCATGGGGAAGATTCCACAAAACGTGGCCTGTGATGAATGAGGTAACAATGGGGACAAGGTGGTGTTGGTGCCAGTGACAATACGGCTGTACCGGGTAGTGCAGCTTGGACAAGGCGTGACTTGGACAATACGGGAGGCAGGGGCCGTACACAGGTCAACAAGCACTCCACCTACGGGGGGCAGGGGCTGGGGTTAGGGTGCGTCAGACACGAGGGTGAATATGTACAGGGGGCGATTCACGGATTTTTAAGGCAGCTGACCTCAACATCATGCAACTACCGACGGATGGCGGATGTGTCAAGGAACATACAGTGGAAGCCGTGCCGCACGGAGTGTCAGACCGGATGCTACCGGCACAATGGCATGCCATCGGGTCGAATCCACGAAAAACGGGGCTGACATCGACTCAGAAAAGAAAGAGAAAACGCGGAGAGTTCGTCTGGAAATGCTCAGCGAAGGAAATGGGGGCCGGGGGGATGGGGACCGATGGCCGGATGCAGAGGTGTTGCTGCGACCCTCCAATCGGGCTCCAGTGCAAACCAGTGGTCAAAGAGTTCTGAGTACAATACAGTGCACTGGACGCTCGTGATACACTGCGTCCTTCTTCGGCGGTTTTGTCGTGACTCGGCAGATGGAGGGGGATGAGACCCAGGGGGGCATTGCGGGCGTTTGTGCGGATGGGATGCTGCATGGGTGCCAGACCACAACGGTGCGGGCACAACAAATGACCCACTGGCCGCATCAGGGGCAAGACCAAGACCAAGACGTTTCCCAATAGAAATACATGTTCAGAGGTCAGCCCAGGACGTTTTTTGGTTGAAAGAAACAAAAAGGTGGGGCCGTCCAGGAGCGAGGTCACTATTTAGGTACACGATTGGATGGCACTTGAAGGGCATCCGACGGCGGTTGGACGGGAGTTCAAGAGTAATCGACGGCGTTTGGAGCCTTGTTTTTGTTTGGGGGGGTGGGGGCGCTTGAAGAAGGCCATCGCTTGCTGATCTGGGGCCCTGGACAACACCCGCCGACCTCCCACCCGCCCACCCACGTCGGAGACATTTTCCGCACGAAAAAATGGGATGTACTACCCAATTTGGAGAACGCTTTGAGGTATACAGCCTTCTTTGGCCTCTGACCCACGATATTTCGCCCACTAAGCTGTGGTTGTTAACGCGGTTGTGAAGGCGGTTGTGAAGGCGGTTGTGAAGGCGGTTATGGAGTTGTGAAGGCGGTAGTGACTACCACTGCTGCTCATGAACACGTCATGTTGCATTCTTGACGACGTAAACTGCGGTTAGAGAAGACGGTCAGGATGGGCCTTGGTGGCGCAGCTCGGGGGAGGAGAGAGCTGCGGGCCAGTGGTTGGGCAGCGAGGAAGGCGGGTGGCAGTTGCATGTGAACGCCGGGACGAAGGCCCGGCCGGCCCGGCCACCCGAGTGCGCTTGTGGTGGCGTTTCCGTGCCCACGCGGGGCTGAAATGGCGGCGGGGGGCAGCGACCACTCGAAGCGCATGCAGGCGCTTGCTGCCTGAAGAGAGGGCGACTCACATCTGTGCGCAGTGATCAATGCAGATACATCTGTGCACTTAATCGTCTGGGGGTTTTGATTTGGAAAACGAGGAAAAGGGGGGCACCGGGCATCGAACCTGGGTACCCACGAATACAACGTGACATTCTGCCCCTCAGCTACATTGCAGTATGTATTCATCTCGATCCCTTCGCAATGCTGACCGATGATTGCTATCACTTTTCAGCCATTAATGATCATTGGAGAAACGTTGCTTGCCGACTAGTTCGTCAGTCCCGCGCAAGAAGGCCACTACACCACCGAATGAAGACCGGAAATGGAGGCTGCACCGCTTTTTGTTGGAAACCCGCTGAGTAAACCCGAAACACGCTTCGAGGTCGTGGGATGCACAGCGGCAGCACCGAACAGTACACGTGGGCTCCACAACACCCACCAAACCGTAGTACTGGTGTGCCCATGCGTGCACAGGCTCCGACAAACAAAAAGCAACTCATCACCTCCCTCCTCTTTAATCCAGAGACCACGCTCAGGCGTTCCGGGCGTCTGGTCACGGACTCTCCGCGGGTACGACCTGTGCGCCCTCTCCGGGAATCGAACTCGGGGTTCCCAGGCCCACGCAAGCACACTGGCTGCTGCGACACTGGGACACTTCCGATCCACACGTCCAGGGCTGTGGTATACATCCGAACGATTCGATGGGCTTGAGCAACCGTGCGCCCTCGTGTCGCCCACAGCAGAAACTCGGCGCCGTGCCCATGCCCTGGACTTTTACATCAACAGGACCCGCGCATGCAGTCGCCGCAGGGGCAGGGGCGGGGGCATGGACGGGAGCAAGGGCCGACGCGTGCTTGATCCATGCCACCACACCGCAGGGGTCCGCTTCAGGGGCCGGAGGGTGAGGCGGGGGGGGGGGGGTGAAAAGTGGTTGGCAAAGCGGATACCGGCGGTTGCAAAAGCGGTTGGGGGGGACCGGTCTGGCGGTTGCAAAAGCGGTTGGGGGGTGACCGGTCTGGCGGTTGCAAAAGCGGTTGGGGGGGACCAACCTGTCGTGGGCCATTGGGAACGGACACAAACGGTTGGAGCGCAACAACGTATCACCCGGAGGCCGCCGCCTCTTGGGCACCCAGCCTACGCCCAGCCACTGTCTCCCTGACGCCAAGTGCCAGCTTCAATGGCAACCGACAGTAACCGACAGTAACCGCCCCCCTACCGCTTTGGCAACCTCCTCCAACCGCCTGTCTACCCGCTTCTAGGGCCGCCTTCGAGGTCCCTTCCTTTCTAATGCATCCGCGCCTGAGGGTCTAGCGCCTGCCTGCCAGGCCCTACCCCTGGCCCCAGGAGTCCACTGACCTAAAATGATGGAACTTCGGGGCCTTTGTCGGGAGCGGCTGCGCGGGAGGGCCGCTGGGGGCGGCCGCCACGCCCCGAGACGCGCGCCCTCCGGGGCCCTGCAACGCCATTCCAGGGGCTTCGCTGCGGGCGGTGCCGCGCCCCGTGGCGCGCCCGCCGTCTGCCCCGCCGGTCGGGGGCGGCGGGCCCGGCCGCCCCCGAGCGCGTGTGTCAGTGGCGGGCGCACCGCGAGGCCGCGGGCCGGACTGGCGGGTCGAGGCGTCTTTGGGGAAGCGGCTTGGCGGGGCAGTCGCCGGTGTCCTCTCCGCTTCGCGCGTGGGGACCGGGGACGGAGGCATGAGGACGCGCGCGCGAAGTTGGGGGGTGTCGGTGGGCGCGTGCGACGCGGGTGGCTGGGCTGGGGTGGGGGTCGTGGTGGAGGTGGGGCCTGAGGGGGGTGGGGGGGGTGAGGGGGCGGGTGGGGTCTGTGGGGCTGTGGGCATGGGCGAGCGTGTTGTGCAGGCTTCCGTGGCGGTTGGTGAGGCGGGTGGGGGGGCTGGCTTGGTGGTGGTGGGGGCTGAGGTGGTTGAGGGGGCTGCGGGCATGGGCGAGCATGTTGGGGGGGCTTCGGTGGCGGTTGGTGAGGCGGGTGGCTTGGCAGTGGTGCGGGAGGTGGAGGCAGCAGAGGGGGCCTGGGCGGTGGGTCGAGGGACCGCGTTGTTGGTTCCGGGCGGCGGCGCCGCGACCGGGCGGAACGGAGTGGACGCAGGCAGCGGTCGGGCGGGAGGAGGGGGTGCGGGGACGGTGCCCGTGGGGAGGGGATCGATGGCTGGGGGCGTTCGGGCAGGGGCTGGGGAGGGCTCGGCGGTGGCGTGGGGCACGTGGGTCGGGGTCGAGGGGGTCGCGGCCCCGCCGGGGGGTACCTCCGTCGGCTCCGGGGCCATTGGGACGGCGGTTGGGGGGACGGGGGCGGGGGGCGGGTGCGTCAGGGCAGGCGGGCGCTGGGGCCGGGGGGGCCCGGGGGCGCCGACCGCCGCCCCTCTGCACCCGCCGGCGAGTCAATCGGAGACCTCTGCGTCGGGGGCCTCGCCGGAGCTCTGGTTGAGTAGTGGGGGCAGGCGGTTGGTCCCGCGGGTCGTGCTCAGCCTGAGGCGACGGGATGGGGCGTGGCCTGGCAGCGGAGGGCGGGGGCAATGTGCGCGCAGTTGGGGTGGTGCTTCCGCCCGCCTCCCGCCCGCCCGCCTGCGGGGCAGCCCCCGGGGCCGGACGGGACTGCTGCGCCCTGGAGCCTGTGGGGGAATGTTTGCCCGGCGCGCGCCCGGCGCGCTACTTTTCTATTAACTATCCCGACTTCAGCCCCAGATTTACCCTCCCATGGAGAAGCCCCCCAAGTAGACCACCTTGCACTGCACCCCCTAAAAGGCCACTAGAGGGGCACGGGTCCAAAAAGATGCCCGGGGCGCGCCCGGCGCGCTAACGTTCCCCCTGTCTTCCCCCTTCCTGCCCCCCTCCTTCTACGCCCCCCCCCCCCCCGGGGCCCCTACCTCTCTCGCCCCAACCCCCGCTCCTCGTGGCCCCGTTTTGGCTGTTCTTATGGAACCGACGGCCGTTGGAGGTGGAGGGTCGTTAGCGGTTGGAGGGTAACCGACGGCGGTTGGAGGGTAGCCGACGGCGGTTGGAGGGTAGCCGACGGCAGTTGAAGGGTAACCAAAGGTGGTTGGAGGGTAACCGGAGGGCAATCGACGGCGGTTGGAGGGTAGCCGACGGCAGTTGAAGGGTAATCAAAGGCGGTTGGAGGGTAACCGGAGGGCAATCGACGGCGGTTGGAGGGTAGCCGACGGCGGTCGAAGGCAAAAGGTGGACGCGCAGGAGAAGACTGACAAGTGCAGAGCGTTCGTGCGTCGGTCGTGCACTGCTGATGTGCCGCAATCAGACGACAGACACAGTGCCAAGGACTGGGAGCGCGGACGGAAGGGGGCCACTTCCTGGACGGGCGCGACGGCCCCGCAGCGCCGGCCCCGAGCAATGCGCGCGCACGCGAACCACCTCCGTGACGGAACACACACCTGCGGGCCTTGATCAGGGGGCGCTCGTGGAGCTGCGCCTTCGCGATGCACGACGCGCCGGACGGGAAGGGGTCCAGGTACCCCCTCGTGGGGGGTGGGGACGTCTGCGGGGGCTTGGGCATCAGGCTCTTGGCGATGAGGGCGTCCGTGAGCGCCTTCGCGGCGGGGAAGGCCTCCCTGGCAGCGTGGGCACGTGGGTGAGGTCAGGGCTGGCGTGGCCTTCAGTGGCAGCGGCGTGTGGCAGTGGCAGTGGCGTGAGGCGGGGATGTAGTAGAAGAGGTGGAGGGGGAGGGTGGGGGGGAGGGGAGGGGATGGACTGCCCTGGTCAGGGCTTTTCTCAACCACCGGGGGGGGGGGGGGGGCTATTCGAGAGACCCACCCACCCAGGCTTTTGGGAAACCCCGAGACCCAGAAAGGCACCACCCTCACCAAAGGGGGGGGGGGGGGCTGTTGGACCCAACCCGCGCCGCCACCCACTCACCAGGACGCAGAAAAGGGCAAGGTTGTGGTGGCGGGTGGTGGCGGGTGGCCGGTGGCCGGTGGCCAGTGGCGGTGGCGGTGGCGGTGGCGGTGGCGGTGGCGGTGGCGGTGGTGGCGGTGGATGGGGTGGTGGTGCGGCGGTTGGCGGGTGGGGCCATTTGGCGTTGTGGTTGGGGTGTGTCGCCGATTATCCGCGTGTGAGGGTATGGTCCTGGCGGTGGTGGTGGTGGTGGTGGTGGTGGTGGTGGTGGTGGTGGTGGTGGTGGTGGTGGTCCTGGCGGTGGTGGTGGTGGTGGTGGTGGTGGTGGTGGTGGTGGTGGTGGTGGTGGTGGTGGTGGTGGTGGTGGTGGTGGTGGTGGTGGTGGTGGTGGTGGTGGTGGTGGTGGTGGTGGTGGTGGTGGTGGTGGTGGTGGTGGTGGTGGTGGTGGTGGTGGTGGTGGTGGTGGTGGTGGTGGTGGTGGTGGTGGTGGTGGTGGTGGTGGTGGTGGTGGTGGTGGTGGTGGTGCAGGGGGCTGCAGGGGTTGTCCAATGCCCAGTTAACGGGACGTGGCCAGCTCTGGTTAGTTCTGCAGTACCCCGCCAGCCCGGACCAAGACGGCTCCTGGATCCGGTGGGGCAGCTATCTCTGTTTGAGATGGTGTGTGCGGAAAACATAGGAGCCACCCCCCCCCTACCCCCCCCAAGAACCCAACACCCCAAGAGTAAAGTAACAGCTAACAGTTCGGTTCTCTCAGTTGTTCCCTCACTTCTCCCGCTCTGCCCAGCCCCCCCCCCCCCCCCCCTTCCGCCTGTGTACAGGAATAATGGATCTGAGAGTCTCTGCAACGGGCACCATGAGGTTTATCTGGGTGCAAACTGCTCAGGAAACAAACGGGCTCCGATAATATAGGCCCAAATTTCAGCGTGTCTGCAAACCAGTGGCGGGGTAAGTGCAGGTGCGCATCGCCCCAGTGTCGTGCAGGGATGACTTCCATTGACAGTATCCCCCGAACGGTTGCCTGTGAGATAGCCAAATAACACACAGAATTCTTCTCGTCCCAACCGAATCCTGCGATGAGCAAAGTCTGGGGCCCCTCTAGCTGGGCTTTGGGCCGATGCCCATCGCTTGCCCAGCTTAGGAGGCGAGCTCCAGACGGTGCAAGCACCCTGCTGATCACTGCGGTGTGGCGATCCTCCGGACGGGTCAGTCTGTCGAGTGATCGCCGGCGCTGGTGCATCGTAAATGCAGGTGCACATTGGCCTCGTTTCCTGACCGGTGACAGTTCCTCCACTCCCGCTCTGCCCAGCCCCCCCCCCCCCCCTTCCGCCTGTGTACAGGAATGATGGATCTGAGAGTCTCTGCAACGGGCACCATGAGGTTTATCTGGGTGCAAACTGCTCAGGAAACAAACGGGCTCCGATAATATAGGCCCAAATTTCAGCGGGTCTGCAAACCAGTGGCGGGGTAAGTGCAGGTGCGCATTGCCCCTGTGTCGTGCAGGGATAACCTCCATTGACAGTATCCCCCGAACGGTTGCCTGTGAGATAGCCAAATAACACACAGAATTCTTCTCGTCCCAACCGAATCCTGCGATGAGCAAAGTCTGGGGCCCCTCTAGCTGGGCTTTGGGCCGATGTCCATCGCTTGCCCAGCTTAGGAGGCGAGCTCCAGACGGTGCAAGCACCCTGCTGATCACTGCGGTGTGGCGATCCTCCGGACTGGTCAGTCTGTCGAGTGATCGCCGGCGCTGGTGCATCGTAAATGCAGGTGCACATTGGCCTCGTTTCCTAACCGGTGACAGTTCCTCCAGAATGGTATCCATCGATGCACTGAAGTCCGTCTTCCCCCAACTGATTGTTGATCGCAGGGTGGAACTAGAAAATTCCACTGACAGTGACATACCTCCGGCTGGGACCAGTCCCTCTGGCAGCGGGCCCGAGAGCCCTGAGTAACCGTTTCCGCCGGCTGGACCTATCCTCTGGTGTGCACGTTTGTCTACTGGACTGGCTATGTGCTGCCTTTCAGTGATTCTACCATGAGCATGGAAGAACTTCGTCAGAACCTCCGTGTTGAGGATGTGCTGCATATCAACCGGGTGGAGGACGGAGAGTCAGGACTGCTGTTGGTGGTCCTGCATGAGAAGCAAGAGATCTCAGGGGTCAAGATCGACAATTATGTGAACTCATTTCCACTGATGTACTCTGTCCTGCAAGGCAGGATGTCGCCCAACACCGACCTCCCTCTGCTTATTGCCAAGTACCCCCAGTTCTCATGGTTGACCTTCGGTGAGGTGCTGCAGCAAGTCGCCCAAATGCTGTCAACGGCCACCAAAAGTGACATTCAGCGTATGGTAGCCGAGATCCTGAGCCTAGTGGTGGCTAAGGATGTGGCCGACAGTTTGCGCAAGAAGCTTGGTCCCAAGCCAGAAATGATTGTCGACCTCCTCAATGGCGATGTGGCTGCAGTGGACAAAGGCAGGGTCCTGTTGGGGTGCCTGTGGTTCCACATGGCAGTTGCCAGATGGGTGGCGAAGCGAAATGGCAAAGACCTTTCTTGGCAGCTCGCAGTTCAGCCGGACAAACTCGTGCCTGTTGGCACCTTCGTGTCCGAGCCCAAGCTGCAGGCATCTCTGGCAGGGTGCTGGCCCAAGCCGGAAGCTCCAATCCCGAGCGTGGCAGCCATTATGAACCCAGACCTACCAAAGCGCCCGGAAGAGGACGTGTCGGGCTCCAATTCTTCAGGGGGGCCTGCCGGCCCTGAAATGGGACTCCCTACAGCAGAGGCCGAACTCCTGACCATGGCAGAGGTCCTCAAGAAGGTGATCGCAGCAGTGGAGGACGTCCCGAAGGACAAAATGCCTATGGCAACAGGGCACCTTGAGACCCTATTATCCAGCTTCAAGTCCACGCAAGGACTGACGATCATTATGAAGAGGATTACGGACGCAGCACAGCTCTCCTCATGCCTCAGCAGCTTTGCGTGGCCGATTGGGGCGGAGAACGTCAAGGTGAGGGCGGTGCTGCTGGCCTGGCTGAAGTACCTTCAGACATCAGGAGCAACAGAGGCGAACCCCGCAGCAAAGTCCAAATATCTTTCAGAAATTCTTACCATCCTGCACAAGGCCAACTCAGCCACGGAAAAAGGGCTGGACTGGCCTGATCTGGCTTGTCAATTTGCAGTCGGGCTGCTGGCGATCTCAGAGGAAGCGGCCAAGGTCTTCCCGGTTGAGAAAGTGAAGGACTGGCCCACCTTTGCTGACGCAATCATCCCAGCACTATCAGTCTTCAGTCAAGCACCCCAACTGCGCGCGCTAGTAGATCTAGCCAGGAAGGTTACAGTCTCTGGCGATAAGCCCTCCTGGGCTGCAGATGTGCTAAAGGAGCTGCAGGCCTCCCTCGGTGGTCCTGCCAAGGCAACGGATGCTAGTCTCGTGATAAGGTCGGATTTGGCTGAGAGCGATCAAACTCTGGTGAAAGTATCCCTTGATGGGACAGGGACAGTGCCGTGGCCTGTGTTCCTCACGGCGGTGTCTGTGTTTGTCGGGTGTAATGTTCCGGCCCTGGCCTCGGCAGAGTCCCAGAAAGGCAAAGGCCGCTGCGTGCATCAACTCACAGTTAGAGTGCCCACGAGTCAGCTGCAGGCAGTAGCGAAACACAGAAAGAAATGGCAGCTTCCCATAGGAGCCGGCTCCACGGTCACCATGGAAATTCTCGAGAACCCGCTGAATCCCCCCAAGACCCCCCCATCCTCCCACAACATGTCAGCTCTCTGGGCTTTGGGTGAGGTGCAGCAATCACCGACGGAGCCGAGCAAGGGCAGTAAAGGAGGTAAAAGTGGCAAGCAAGGGTGGGACTCCTGGGCCTGGGACAACAGGTCCACCTGGGAACGCCAGTGGGAGCGTCCCTGGGAACGGCAGTCATGGGGAAAAGGTCCCTCACACGAGCCCCCCTCGCTGTATAATGACAGGCCCTCTAAGAGACAGAGGCGAGACTCTCCGAATCGCAGCCCATCGCCTGCTGGTCCAGAGGATAGGCCTCGCAGGAGTGACAGTCGAGCCTCCCAGCGGTCAGTCCCAAGGTATGACAGACCACAACACTCAGGTTCACATCATGTGGACAGGCCTCTGGAGGGATCCGCTGCCACTCACCGAGATGGCAATGGCTGGAGAGGTCCCGGGAACCTGTGATATCCTCCCAATGTTCCCAGCCTGTCGACTGTCCCCCTGCTCCCTGCAGCCGTCATTTCAGGCTTTATGTCAGTGAAACGGTCCGAACGTGTGGCCGATGCCGTGGCAGACATTTTGTCTTGGGCCACAGAGTTACTGAAGTCACTGCCAGAGCAGCCGGTACTGTCAAGTGGTGTTGCCGAGGCATGTAGTCTCTGTGGAACATTCTTCCACAATTTCAGAGAATTCTGCCCTGAGTGTGGCTCGGGTAACCGAACGAGTCTCAAGGGCTGGACAGCGGAGTGTATCCCCTCAGTGGTTGCGAAATCGGTCTGCAGGAGCCTTGATCTTGCCAAAGGCATAGTGGACCGTATGCCTGGACAACACTTAAGGTGGGCAGTGCAGCTAGTGAGAGACTGGGCTTCTATACTCTGCTCAATGTCGCACAGGCTTTGGAGTGGTGCGGTGTCCCCCCCCCTCTTGGTCTCTTCCCATCTCTGTGTGTGGGTGATCTCTGAACCTACCTGGACCAGTCCTAACCAGACTGGTGTCTCTCGGTCAGGTCTTCCAGTGGCTGGAGTCTCCACGGTTGAAGAGATCTGGCACGAGACGTCCAGGTGTCCGCTGATTCTAGGGCCGGATTGCCGTAGTTGTCAGCAACCTCTTTTATTCTCATGCGAAGTCAGCCTGCCCTTTGACTGGAGTGCAAGTGTAGCGAAAGCAGTGTGCGTGTCTCTGGCAGGTATTTCCCCGACAAAGGAACAGGCCAGCCGGTCTGTCATCTGTCATGGCAGTATCACACTGCATGATACGTTGCTGGTTTCGGCTGGGAAGCGCATGTCCTGCTCGCATCAGCCGGCTGAGGAGCCATGGACAGGCCCCTTTGTTGTGTCAGCAAGTCAAGAGGAACCCCCCTCCCATCAACGGCTAGAGCCGCAGACAGAGTCTAAGGCTATAACTTTTATGACATTGAACTGTGGTGGAGCCATGAGAAAAGTTCCTGATGTCATCTCCCTTGCCGAGAGTCAAGGTGCCGACGCAGTGGCGCTGCAGGAACTGTGGGAAGGCTTCGATCCTTCAGATTTCTTTGGGACCAGGTACTGTGTAGTGTATGACGAAGTGCGTGAGAGAGCGGCAGGACTGTGTATTTTGCTGTTGTATAGGCTGGTTGAATTGTCTGGTGGAGTGACCAGTATCAGGCGACACTCAGTAGAGGACGCCTTAATCGTAGAGCTCTCCCTGGCATCTGGGGGAGTTCTGAAATTTGCCAATATCTACTTGAGGCCAGGGCAGGATCTCGAAGTTTGGAAGCACATCCAAACTCTCGTGGCCAAACACAAGCCGAAAAAAGGGGAAACCATGGTATTGGGTGGTGACTTCAATGAACGTTTGTCTGGTCACAGGCATGGCAGAGTGGCCAGAGCCCTAGCCGCCTCAGGGTGTTGGTCTTTTCTCCATGTGCCCTACCAGCTTGGTCAGTATACCAACTTTGTAGTGCGAAGTGGTAGTCTCTCTCAGAGGGAAATAGACTTTGTCCTCATCCCAGTTGATTCGGGTCTGCAGCTAACGGCCAAAGCAGTTGTGCCTGGAGTCAGCACCCATGGTGCAGTGGTGTGTGAGTTCTCCCTGCCAGAAAATTTTCACTACGTGAAAAACGGGAGTCTCAAGAAATTCAATTTCAGAAAGGCCAGCCCTACCTCAGTGACTAGGCTTGCAGCTCATGCCTCCCTTTTTCTGTGGCTGGGGAGGGTGCATGGGCTACACCCCGACGCGATCCTGGAGGGCTATCATGAACTGGCCAGGGGCTTCATTCCCCCCCACGTCGGCAGGGTAGAGGGTTCCGAAGCAGACGTCCTCAGGCGTCAGGAAGTCAAGGCCCTTCTGGGCGACGCAGTGGCCGCGGAGCGCGTCAAAAAATGGAAACAGCAGCAGAGGGACCAAGCGTGCAGAAATAACCTAGGTCTCTCAGCCTCGCTGGTTGGTGAAGTGGCGGTGACGGGTCTCACCTCGAAATTCTTCAAGCAGAAGAAATCATCCTTCAAAGTGGTGACCCAAGTGAGTCGTGACGGGAAAGTGTTCTGCACCTCCCCCCAGGAATTCAAAACAGAGGCCAGGAAGCAGGCCATGGAACTGTACTCGCTGAGGCATCTCCGAATGGACAGCTGCTCTCTTGCCATGCCCCCCCAGTGCGTCTACGACCCTTCCTTTCCGACGGATGACCTGTCGATGTCTGACTGGAGCCTGTATTGTAGTGTGCGATCTCCCTTCCCGTCTCAACTAGCGCTGGAGGTGTTGGGGTCTGGCTCCTGCAGTGCCCCCATATCCCGTGAGGAGTGGGACCGCCAATGCAGAAAAGGGGGGTCAGAGGCCACCTCCAGGGACGAGTTCCCTAATGCCGTAGTGAAACTGCTCAGCGGCTTTGCCACTGAAGTGGTTCTGCAGTGGTCCAGACAGCTCAGGACAGGCGTACACAGTTTTTTCCTGCATGCGGCACTACATCTGTGCTTACTCAAAAAAGAGCCATACTGGCTTATAAGAAACAGCAGGCCCATCATTCTGGAGCCTGATATAAAAAGAAAAGAATCATCAGCGATGTTTCAGAGGTTCATGTCCCGCGGAGAGGCAACGGGTTTCGTACCACCGTGGACATTTTCGTACAGAAAGGAAATTACCCCCCTTTTTCTCGCCATCCTGGTGCGCTGGTTTACCGCGTACTGGGCGCTGAACAACGGACACATATACTGTGGCGACTGGGACGAGAGCAACGCTTTCTGCAACGTCTCCCGCCCCAGTCTCTCAGAAGTCCTGCAGGAAAACCCCTCCCTGGACGTGGGTGAGTGGGTGGACTGGTTTTTCTCTTCCTTCCAGGTTTTCCTGCAGACCCCGTACGGGCTGGCGCCGCCGTACAGGCTGAAACAGGGAGGCACACAGGGAGACAGCATGGGGGTCGGATCGTACATGATACCCAGAATCCTGAGGTCTCTGGCGCTGTACCGCAAGGTTCCAGCGCCTGAGCATCCGGGTCTCCCAGGGGTAAGAATCCCCGAGCTGATTTTTTCAGACGATGGCAGGTTATTCGGTTTGAACAAAGCAGACTTTGTATGTGTTCTGAATGAATGTACTTCTCTAGCCAATGATGCCGGCGCATCCCCGAATGCGTCCAAACTGCAGTGTTTCCTTATCAAATTTGTAGACGGACGCCTCGTCTACGCAGCAGATGAAGTGTTCTGTCGGCTAGGGCAGTTCCCGATGAAGAAGGGTGGGTTCAAAATCGTCGGAGTGCCGTGTGTCATGGGTGAATGCCTACGAGCTGATAGAGATAAAGTAGGGGACAAGTTGAGGGCAGTCAGGAGGTCCATCACTCAGCACAGGCCGTCCTGTATCCTGGCGCTTAGGTGTCTCATGGCGTATGCGGTTTCCTCCACAGATTTCAAGTTCACTGTAGTACCAGTGCCAGCGGAGTTTTGTGAACCCCTGCAAGTAACGGTTCGGCAATCTGCTCTGTCACTGCCATCCTGGTTTTCGGATGTCCTGCTCAGTGCCCCAATCTCAGCTGGTGGGTTAGGATTCCCGGTCCTGCATATCAGGCTGAGTCTGCAGCGAACGCTCGTTACCTTGCAAGCGGCGTGCTCACGGAGCGTCTACACCAGGGGTATCGTTAGGGCCCTTCTGTATGACAGCCAGTGGCAGCGATTACCAGGGTCTGACCCGCAGGTGCTCTGTGACGAGTTACGGCGGAGAGGCCTATACATCAGTGTGTCTCCCGACTTGGAAGTGACAGAAGCCCCTGTGCATGGTGCGTGGTACCGGAAGGTGCAGGGACATCATGTTGTCGCTGTGTCCGATGGATCAGCGACGCGCACAGCAGTGGGCTGTGCTGTGGTCTTCCTGGATGCCTCAGGAGTGTGTGGTGCGTTCTGGTGTCACTGGTGTGTCGAGGATCCTGATGCCCAAGTGGCAGAATGGTTTGGGAAACTATTGGCAGTTCACAAGGCTAGGGAAGCTGGAGCGCCCAAGTGCCTGTTCTTGGCAGACTGCACGAGTGCAGCAGTAAATGAAGGGGTGACGAAATCGTCAGGCTCCCATGTGCTGGACAGCTGCATCAGGAGTGTGGTGTCCATAGTGAACCAACAGGGCTATGAGGAAGGATATGTCCAAGCCCAACATGACTCCGGCAGGAGAACGGAAGTGGCCCAGGCGCAAGCGCTAGCGCACGACCTTTCACAAACACCGGGGGTCCAGCCTCAAGGCGCTGTCCTTCCCCTGCTACCCCTCCTTTCACTGCATGCAGTGCTTCTTAAGTCAGGCAAAGTATGTCTGCGACCCGCCAATGTCCTGTCGGCCATCTATGATGCGGAGGTTCTTGCCTCGAGGCCTCAATTTCTGTCCAGGTATTTCAGCCAGACAGGCTCAGCATGGGCACCCCTGGTGATCGAAGCCAAGATATCTAATGAGGTGATCAGGGCGAGTGTGTGGCTGCGGTCAGCCACGGGGCTGCGCGAATACCCCCGATCCCCGTACTGCCCGTTCTGCAAAGCCTCGGTGCAGGACTGGGGCCAACATCTGTTTCAGAACTGCCTCAAAGTGTGTGCAGCAGTGCATCGTGCTTTTTGGGACCTGCTTCAAGACATGCAATTAGATGGATGGACAGTGGAAATGCAAAGTCTCACACAGGCAAGGGTCTCAGTCGAGTCAGTAAGCCTCCTGGTCAGGCTTGTGCATGATGATCATGTGGGCCAAGGGGAGGGAATCCTGTGGGTTACAACCTCAGGGCTCATCTATATGCCACACAGCATGCAGTCCAAAACCTTGATCTCCCGTGTTCAATCTCTCTCCCTCGTGTTCCTGCATACGCTGCAACACGTGCTCTGGTCTGACTCCGTGATAGAGCCACTGCAGCAATCAGAAATGGTGCCAGCGGGGCTCACCGGGCCCTGGGGTCTTACGGTGTTCATCAGCTTCATGGTGGGGGCGGTCTCATCGGCTCAACTCAACCCTCCTGAGTCGCGTCCTCCATGGGTGAGGGTGGTGCCTACGGCCAGAACCGTCGTCTATGAACCGGGTCAGTGTTCACGTGATCCACTCTCAGTAACCATAGGACATGCACCGAGTGAGTGGCCCAGGGATTTTCGGATCTGCCTGGGACCGTGGACAGTGGAATGGGACGACATCCCAGGACAAGTGGACCTCCGAGAACTGGCGCATACACTGAAACTGGCTTGAATTGGATTTTGCATCTACGTGCTCGTGGGGTGAACATCAATCCGTGGGGACGTGAGGTCAGTGGCAATCGTTCACTGGCGCTGGAGGCCCCAAAACCTGAACTGAACTGAACTGGTGGTGGTGGTGGTGGTGGTGGTGGTGGTGGTGGTGGTGGTGGTGGTGGTGGTGGTGGTGGTGGTGGTGGTGGTGGTGGTGGTGGTGGTGGTGGTGGTGGTGGTGGTGGTGGTGGTGGTGGTGGTGGTGGTGGTGGTGGTGGTGGTGGTGGTGGTGGTGGTGGTGGTGGTGGTGGTGGTGGTGGTGGTGGTGGTGGTGGTGGTGGTGGTGGTGGTGGTGGTGGTGGTGGTGGTGGTGGTGGTGGTGGTGGTGGTGGTGGTGGTGGTGGTGGTGGTGGTGGTGGTGGTGGTGGTGGTGGTGGTGGTGGTGGTGGTGGTGGTGGTGGTGGTGGTGGTGGTGGTGGTGGTGGTGGTGGTGGTGGTGGTGGTGGTGGTGGTGGTGGTGGTGGTGGTGGTGGTGGTGGTGGTGGTGGTGGTGGTGGTGGTGGTGGTGGTGGTGGTGGTGGTGGTGGTGGTGGTGGTGGTGGTGGTGGTGGTGGTGGTGGTGGTGGTGGTGGTGGTGGTGGTGGTGGTGGTGGTGGTGGTGGTGGTGGTGGTGGTGGTGGTGGTGGTGGTGGTGGTGGTGGTGGTGGTGGTGGTGGTGGTGGTGGTGGTGGTGGTGGTGGTGGTGGTGGTGGTGGTGGTGGTGGTGGTGGTGGTGGTGGTGGTGGTGGGTAGGGGGCTGCAGGGGTTGTCCAATGCCCAGTTAACGGGACGTGGCCAGCTCTGGTTAGTTCTGCAGTACCCCGCCAGCCCGGACCAAGACGGCTCCTGGATCCGGTGGGGCAGCTATCTCTGTTTGAGATGGTGTGTGCGGAAAACATAGGAGCCACCCCCCCCCTTCCCCCCCCAAGAACCCAACACCCCAAGAGTAAAGTAACAGCTAACAGTTCGGTTCTCTCAGTTGTTCCCTCACTTCTCCCGCTCTGCCCAGCCCCCCCCCCCCCCCCTTCCGCCTGTGTACAGGAATGTTGGATCTGAGAGTCTCTGCAACGGGCACCATGAGGTTTATCTGGGTGCAAACTGCTCAGGAAACAAACGGGCTCCGATAATATAGGCCCAAATTTCAGCGTGTCTGCAAACCAGTGGCGGGGTAAGTGCAGGTGCGCATCGCCCCAGTGTCGTGCAGGGATAACTTCCATTGACAGTATCCCCAGAACGGTTGCCTGTGAGATAGCCAAATAACACACAGAATTCTTCTCGTCCCAACAGAATCCGGCGATGAGCAAAGTCTGGGGCCCCTCTAGCTGGGCTTTGGGCCGATGCCCATCGCTTGCCCAGCTTAGGAGGCGAGCTCCAGACGGTGCAAGCACCCTGCTGATCACTGCGGTGTGGCGATCCTCTGGACTGGTCAGTCTGTCGAGTGATCGCCGGCGCTGGTGCATCGTAAATGCAGGTGCACATTGGCCTCGTTTCCTGACCGGTGACAGTTCCTCCACTCCCGCTCTGCCCAGCCCCCCCCCCCCCTTCCGCCTGTGTACAGGAATGATGGATCTGAGAGTCTCTGCAACGGGCACCATGAGGTTTATCTGGGTGCAAACTGCTCAGGAAACAAAAGGGCTCCGATAATATAGGCCCAAATTTCAGCGTGTCTGCAAACCAGTGGCGGGGTAAGTGCAGGTGCGCATCGCCCCAGTGTCGTGCAGGGATTACTTCCATTGACAGTATCCCCCGAACGGTTGCCTGTGAGATAGCCAAATAACACACAGAATTCTTCTCGTCCCAACCGAATCCTGCGATGAGCAAAGTCTGGGGCCCCTCTAGCTGGGCTTTGGGCCGATGCCCATCGCTTGCCCAGCTTAGGAGGCGAGCTCCAGACGGTGCAGGCACCCTGCTGATCACTGCGGTGTGGCGATCCTCCGGACTGGTCAGTCTGTCGAGTGATCGCCGGCGCTGGTGCATCGTAAATGCAGGTGCACATTGGCCTCGTTTCCTAACCGGTGACAGTTCCTCCAGAATGGTATCCATCGATGCACTGAAGTCCGTCTTCCCCCAACTGATTGTTTGATCGCAGGGTGGAACTAGAAAATTCCACTGACAGTGACCTACCTCCGGCTGGGACCAGTCCCTCTGGCAGCGGGCCCGAGAGCCCTGAGTAACCGTTTCCGCCGGCTGGACCTATCCTCTGGTGTGCACGTTTGTCTACTGGACTGGCTATGTGCTGCCTTTCAGTGATTCTACCATGAGCATGGAAGAACTTCGTCAGAACCTCCGTGTTGAGGATGTGCTGCATATCAACCGGGTGGAAGACGGAGAGTCAGGACTGCTGTTGGAGTCAGGACTGCTGTTGGTGGTCCTGCATGAGAAGCAAGAG
The DNA here is from genome assembly GCA_964036045.1 of Eutreptiella sp. 'Long Island Sound 2002'. NCBI lineage: Eukaryota > Euglenozoa > Euglenophyceae > Eutreptiales > Eutreptiaceae > Eutreptiella > Eutreptiella sp. 'Long Island Sound 2002'. Next base: position 53,848 of record CAXIWF010000045.1, on the reverse strand, counting down.
ATCTCAGGGGTCAAGATCGACAATTATGTGAACTCATTTCCACTGATGTACTCTGTCCTGCAAGGCAGGATGTCGCCCAACACCGACCTCCCTCTGCTTATTGCCAAGTACCCCCAGTACTCATGGTTGACCTTCGGTGAGGTGCTGCAGCAAGCCGCCCAAATGCTGTCAACGGCCACCAAAAGTGACATTCAGCGTATGGTAGCCGAGATTCTGAGCCTAGTGGTGGCTAGGGATGTGGCCGACAGTTTGCGCAAGAAGCTTGGTCCCAAGCCAGAAATGATTGTCGACCTCCTCAATGGCGATGTGGCTGCAGTGGACAAAGGCAGGGTCCTGATGTGGTGCCTGTGGTTCCACATGGCAGTTGCCAGATGGGTGGCGAAGCGAAATGGCAAAGACCTTTCTTGGCAGCTCGCAGTTCAGCCGGACAAACTCGTGCCTGTTGGCACCTTCGTGTCTGAGCCCAAGCTGCAGGCATCTCTGGCAGGGTGCTGGCCCAAGCCGGAAGCTCCAATCCCGAGCGTGGCAGCCATTATGAACCCAGACCTACCAAAGCGCCCGGAAGAAGACGTGTCGGGCTCCAATTCTTCAGGGGGGCCCGCCGGCCCTGAAATGGGACTCCCTACAGCAGAAGCCGAACTCCTGACCATGGCAGAGGTCCTCAAGAAGGTGATCGCAGCAGTGGAGGACGTCCCGAAGGACAAAATGCCTATGGCAACAGGGCACCTTGAGACCCTATTATCCAGCTTCAAGTCCACGCAAGGACTGACGATCATTATGAAGAGGATTACGGACGCAGCACAGCTCTCCTCATGCCTCAGCAGCTTTGCGTGGCCGATTGGGGCGGAGAACGTCAAGGTGAGGGCGGTGCTGCTGGCCTGGCTGAAGTACCTTCAGACATCAGGAGCAACAGAGGCGAACCCCGCAGCAAAGTCCAAATATCTTTCTGAAATTCTTACCATCCTGCACAAAGCCAACTCAGCCACAGGAAAAGGCCTGGACTGGCCTGATCTGGCTTGTCAATTTGCAGTCGGGCTGCTGGCGATCTCAGAGGAAGCGGCCAAGGTCTTCCCGGTTGAGAAAGTGAAGGACTGGCCCACCTTTGCTGACGCAATCATCCCGGCACTATCAGTCTTCAGTCAAGCACCCCAACTGCGCGCGCTAGTGGATCTGGCCAGGAAGGTTACAGTCTCTGGCGATAAGCCCTCCTGGGCTGCAGATGTGCTAAAGGAGCTGCAGGCCTCCCTCGGTGGTCCTGCCAAGGCAACTGATGCTAGTCTCGTGATGAGGTCGGATTTGGCTGAGAGCGATCAAACTCTGGTGAAAGTATCCCTTGATGGGACAGGGACAGTGCCGTGGCCTGTGTTCCTCACGGCGGTGTCTGTGTTTGTCGGGTGTAATGTTCCGGCCCTGGCCTCGGCAGAGTCCCAGAAAGGCAAAGGCCGCTGCGTGCATCAACTCACAGTTAGAGTGCCCACGAGTTAGCTGCAGGCAGTAGCGAAACACAGAAAGAAATGGCAGCTTCCCATAGGAGCCGGCTCCACGGTCACCATGGAAATTCTCGAGAACCCGCTGAATCCCCCCAAGACCCCCCCATCCTCCCACAACATGTCAGCTCTCTGGGCTTTGGGTGAGGTGCAGCAATCACCGACGGAGCCGAGCAAGGGCAGTAAAGGAGGTAAAAGTGGCAAGCAAGGGTGGGACTCCTGGGCCTGGGACAACAGGTCCACCTGGGAACGCCAGTGGGAGCGTCCCTGGGAACGGCAGTCATGGGGTAAAGGTCCCTCACACGAGCCCCCCTCGCTGTATAATGACAGGCCCTCTAAGAGACAGAGGCGAGACTCTCCGAATCGCAGCCCATCGCCTGCTGGTCCAGAGGATAGGCCTCGCAGGAGTGACAGTCGAGCCTCCCAGCGGTCAGTCCCAAGGTATGACAGACCACAACACTCAGGTTCACATCATGTGGACAGGCCTCTGGAGGGATCCGCTGCCACTCACCGAGATGGCAATGGCTGGAGAGGTCCCGGGAACCTGTGATATCCTCCCAATGTTCCCAGCCTGTCGACTGTCCCCCTGCTCCCTGCAGCCGTCATTTCAGGCTTTATGTCAGTGAAACGGTCCGAACGTGTGGCCGATGCCGTGGCAGACATTTTGTCTTGGGCCACAGAGTTACTGAAGTCACTGCCAGAGCAGCCGGTACTGTCAAGTGGTGTTGCCGAGGCATGTAGTCTCTGTGGAACATTCTTCCACAATTTCAGAGAATTCTGCCCTGAGTGTGGCTCGGGTAACCGAACGAGTCTCAAGGGCTGGACAGCGGAGTGTATCCCCTCAGTGGTTGCGAAATCGGTCTGCAGGAGCCTTGATCTTGCCAAAGGCATAGTGGACCGTATGCCTGGTCAACACTTAAGGTGGGCAGTGCAGCTAGTGAGAGACTGGGCTTCTATACTCTGCTCAATGTCGCACAGGCTTTGGAGTTGTGCGGTGTCCCCCCCCCTCTTGGTCTCCTCCCATCTCTGCGTGTGGGTGATCTCCGAACCTACCTGGACCAGTCCTAACCAGACTGGTGTCTCTCAGTCAGGTCTTCCAGTGGCTGGAGTCTCCACGGTTGAAGAGATCTGGCACGAGACGTCCAGGTGTCCGCTGATTCTAGGGCCGGATTGCCGTAGTTGTCAGCAACCTCTTTTATTCTCATGCGAAGTCAGCCTGCCCTTTGACTGGAGTGCAAGTGTAGCGAAAGCAGTGTGCGTGTCTCTGGCAGGTATTTCCCCGACAAAGGAACAGGCCAGCCGGTCTGTCATCTGTCATGGCAGTATCACACTGCATGATACGTTGCTGGTTTCGGCTGGGAAGCGCATATCCTGCTCGCATCAGCCGGCTGAGGAGCCATGGACAGGCCCCTTTGTTGTGTCAGCAAGTCAAGAGGAACCCCCCTCCCATCAACGGCTAGAGCCGCAGACAGAGTCTAAGGCTATAACTTTTATGACATTGAACTGTGGTGGAGCCATGAGAAAAATTCCTGACGTCATCTCCCTTGCCGAGAGTCAAGGTGCCGACGCAGTGGCGCTGCAGGAACTATGGGAAGGCTTCGATCCTTCAGATTTCTTTGGGACCAGGTACTGTGTAGTGTATGACGAAGTGCGTGAGAGAGCGGCAGGACTGTGTATTTTGCTGTTGTATAGGCTGGTTGAGTTGTCTGGTGGAGTGACCAGTATCAGGCGACACTCAGTAGAGGACGCCTTAATCGTAGAGCTCTCCCTGGCATCTGGGGGAGTTCTGAAATTTGCCAATATCTACTTGAGGCCAGGGCAGGATCTCGAAGTTTGGAAGCACATCCAAACTCTCGTGGCCAAACACAAGCCGAAAAAAGGGGAAACCATGGTATTGGGTGGTGACTTCAATGAACGTTTGTCTGGTCACAGGCATGGCAGAGTGGCCAGAGCCCTGGCCGCCTCAGGGTGTTGGTCTTTTCTCCATGTGCCCTACCAGCTTGGTCAGTATACCAACTTTGTAGTGCGAAGTGGTAGTCTCTCTCAGAGGGAAATAGACTTTGTCCTCATCCCAGTTGATTCGGGTCTGCAGCTAACGGCCAAAGCAGTTGTGCCTGGAGTCAGCACCCATGGTGCAGTGGTGTGTGAGTTCTCCCTGCCAGAAAATTTTCACTACGTGAAAAACGGGAGTCTCAAGAAATTCAATTTCAGAAAGGCCAGCCCTACCTCAGTGACTAGGCTAGCAGCTCATGCCTCCCTTTTTCTGTGGCTGGGGAGGGTGCATGGGCTACACCCCGACGCGATCCTGGAGGGCTATCATGAACTGGCCAGGGGCTTCATTCCCCCCCACGTCGGCAGGGTTGAGGGTTCCGAAGCAGACGTCCTCAGGCGTCAGGAAGTCAAGGCCCTTCTGGGCGACGCAGTGGCCGCGGAGCGCGTCAAAAAATGGAAACAGCAGCAGAGGGACCAAGCGTGCAGAAATAACCTAGGTCTCTCAGCCTCGCTGGCTGGTGAAGTGGCGGTGACGGGTCTCACCTCGAAATTCTTCAGGCAGAAGAAATCATCCTTCAAAGTGGTGACCCAAGTGAGTCGTGACGGGAAAGTGTTCTGCACCTCCCCCCAGGAATTCAAAACAGAGGCCAGGAAGCAGGCCATGGAACTATACTCGCTGAGGCATCTCCGAATGGACAGCTGCTCTCTTGCCATGCCCCCCCAGTGCGTCTACGACCCTTCCTTTCCGACGGATGACCTGTCGATGTCTGGCTGGAGCCTGTATTGTAGTGTGCGATCTCCCTTCCCGTCTCAACTAGCGCTGGAGGTGTTGGGGTCTGGTTCCTGCAGTGCCCCCATATCCCGTGAGGAGTGGGACCGCCAATGCAGAAAAGGGGGGTCAGAGGCCACCTCCAGGGACGAGTTCCCTAATGCCGTAGTGAAACTGCTCAGCGGCTTTGCCACTGAAGTGGTTCTGCAGTGGTCCAGACAGCTCAGGACAGGCGTGCACAGTTTTTTCCTGCATGCGGCACTACATCTGTGCTTACTCAAAAAAGAGCCATATTGGCTTATAAGAAACAGCAGGCCCATCATTCTGGAGCCTGATATAAAAAGAAAAGAATCATCAGCGATGTTTCAGAGGTTCATGTCCCGCGGAGAGGCAACGGGTTTCATACCACCGTGGACATTTTCGTACAGAAAGGAAATTACCCCCCTTTTTCTCGCCATCCTGGTGCGCTGGTTTACCGCGTACTGGGCGCTGAACAACGGACACATATACTGTGGCGACTGGGACGAGAGCAACGCTTTCTGCAACGTCTCCCGCCCCAGTCTCTCAGAAGTCCTGCAGGAAAACCCCTCCCTGGACGTGGGTGAGTGGGTGGACTGGTTTTTCTCTTCCTTCCAGGTTTCCCTGCAGACCCCGTACGGGCTGGCGCCGCCGTACAGGCTGAAACAGGGAGGCACACAGGGTGACAGCATGGGGGTCGGATCGTACATGATACCCAGAATCCTGAGGTCTCTGGCGCTGTACCGCAAGGTTCCAGCGCCTGAGCATCCGGGTCTCCCAGGGGTAAGAATCCCCGAGCTGATTTTTTCAGACGATGGCAGGTTATTCGGTTTGAACAAAGCAGACTTTGTGTGTGTTCTGAATGAATGTACTTCTCTAGCCAATGATGCCGGCGCATCCCCGAATGCGTCCAAACTGCAGTGTTTCCTTATTAAATTTGTAGATGGACGCCTCGTCTATGCAGCAGATGAAGTGTTCTGTCGGCTAGGACAGTTCCCGATGAAGAAGAGTGGGTTCAAAATCGTCGGAGTGCCGTGTGTCATGGGTGAATGCCTACGAGCTGATAGAGATAAAGTAGGGGACAAGCTGAGGGCAGTCAGGAGGTCCATCACTCAGCACAGGCCGTCCTGTATCCTGGCGCTTAGATGTCTCATGGCGTATGCGGTTTCCTCCACAGATTTCAAGTTCACTGTAGTACCAGTGCCAGCGGAGTTTTGTGAACCCCTGCAAGTAACGGTTCGGCAATGTGCGCGCACTGCTCTGTCACTGCCATCCTGGTTTTCGGATGTCCTGCTCAGTGCCCCAATCTCAGCTGGTGGGTTAGGATTCCCGGTCCTGCATATCAGGCTGAGTCTGCAGCGAACGCTCGTTACCTTGCAAGCGGCGTGCTCACGGAGCGTCTACACCAGGGGTATCGTTAGGGCCCTTCTGTATGACAGCCAGTGGCAACGATTACCAGGGTCTGACCCGCAGGTGCTCTGTGACGAGTTACGGCGGAGAGGCCTGTACATCAGTGTGTCTCCCGACTTGGAAGTGACAGAAGCCCCTGTGCATGGTGCGTGGTACCGGGAGGTGCAGGGACATCATGTTGTCGCTGTGTCCGATGGATCAGCGACGCGCACAGCAGTGGGCTGTGCTGTGGTCTTCCTCGATGCCTCAGGAGTGTGTGGTGCGTTCTGGTGTCACTGGTGTGTCGAGGATCCTGATGCCCAAGTGGCAGAATGGTTTGGGAAACTATTGGCAGTTCACAAGGCTAGGGAAGCTGGAGCGCCCAAGTGCCTGTTCTTGGCAGACTGCACGAGTGCAGCAGTAAATGAAGGGGTGACGAAATCGTCAGGCTCCCATGTGCTGGACAGCTGCATCAGGAGTGTGGTGTCCATAGTGAACCAACAGGGCTATGAGGAAGGCTATGTCCAAGCCCAACATGACTCCGGCAGGAGAACGGAAGTGGCCCAGGCGCAAGCGCTGGCGCACGACCTTTCACAAACACCGGGGGTCCAGCCTCAAGGCGCTGTCCTTCCCCTACTACCCCTCCTTTCACTGCATGCAGTGCTTCTTAAGTCAGGCAAAGTATGTCTGCGACCCGCCAATGTCCTGTCGGCCATCTACGATACGGAGGTTCTTGCCTCGAGGCCTCAATTTCTGTCAAGGTATTTCAGCCAGACAGGCTCAGCATGGGCACCCCTGGTGATCGAAGCCAAGATATCTAATGAGGTGATCAGGGCGAGTGTGTGGCTGCGGTCAGCCACGGGGCTGCGCGAATACCCCCGATCTCCGTACTGCCCGTTCTGCAAAGCCTCGGTGCAGGACTGGGGCCAACATCTGTTTCAGAACTGCCTCAAAGTGTGTGCAGCAGTGCATCGTGCTTTTTGGGACCTGCTTCAAGACATGCAATTAGATGGATGGACAGTGGAAATGCAAAGTCTCACACAGGCAAGGGTCTCAGTCGAGTCAGTAAGCCTCCTGGTCAGGCTTGTGCATGATGATCATGTGGGCCAAGGGGAGGGAATCCTGTGGGTTACAACCTCAGGGCTCATCTATATGCCACACAGCATGCAGTCCAAAACCTTGATCTCCCGTGTTCAATCTCTCTCCCTAGTGTTCCTGCATACGCTGCAACACGTGCTCTGGTCTGACTCCGTGATAGAGCCACTGCAGCAATCAGAAATGGTGCCAGCTGGGCTCACCAGGCCCTGGGGTCTCGCGGTGTTCATCAGCTTCATGGTGGGGGCGGTCTCATCGGCTCAACTCAACCCTCCTGAGTCTCGTCCTCCATGGGTGAGGGTGGTGCCTACGGCCCGAACCGTCGTCTATGAACCGGGTCAGTGTTCACGTGATCCACTCTCAGTAACCATAGGACATGCACCGAGTGAGTGGCCCAGGGATTTTCGGATCTGCCTGGGACCATGGACAGTGGAATGGGACGACATCCCAGGACAAGTGGACCTCCGAGAACTGGCGCATACACTGAAACTGGCTTGAATTGGATTTTGCATCTACGTGCTCGTGGGGTGAACATCAATCCGTGGGGACGTGAGGTCAGTGGCAATCGTTCACTGGCGCTGGAGGCCCCAAAACCTGAACTGAACTGAACTGGTGGTGGTGGTGGTGGTGGTGGTGGTGGTGGTGGTGGTGGTGGTGGTGGTGGTGGTGGTGGTGGTGGTGGTGGTGGTGGTGGTGGTGGTGGTGGTGGTGGTGGTGGTGGTGGTGGTGGTGGTGGTGGTGGTGGTGGTGGTGGTGGTGGTGGTGGTGGTGGTGGTGGTGGTGGTGGTGGTGGTGGTGGTGGTGGTGGTGGTGGTGGTGGTGGTGGTGGTGGTGGTGGTGGTCGTCGTCAGGCCAGGAAGTCCTGCCACCAGCTCAGGGCACCCCCCTGGGCCAAAGGTGCAGCCTGTGACGGGCAGACACACCACTGCCTTACCAAGTGTCTGCGACGCCCCTCCGGCTGGGACGAGTCCCTCTGGAAGTGGGCCCGAGAGCCTGACATGAAGGTGTCGCTGGCTGGACTTGTCCTCTGGCACGCACCATTGACTGCTGGGCTGGTAGTGCGGCCTCTCAGTGGTTTCAGCCAACGCACATCCGTGGGGACGTGAGGTCTGTGGCAATTGTTCACAGGCGCTGGAGGCCCCAAAACCTGATCTGATCTGATCTGGTGGTGGTGGTGGTGGTGGTGGTGGTGGTGGTGGTGGTGGTCGTCGTCAGGCCAGGAAGTCCTGCCACCAGCTCAGGGCACCCCCCTGGGCCAAAGGTGCAGCCTGTGACGGGCAGACACACCACTGCCTTACCAAGTGTCTGCGACGCCCCTCCGGCTGGGACGAGTCCCTCTGGAAGTGGGCCCGAGAGCCTGAGATGAAGGTGTCGCTGGCTGGACTTGTCCTCTGGCACGCACCATTGACTGCTGGGCTGGTAGTGCGGCCTCTCAGTGGTTTCAGCCAACGCACATCCGTGGGGACGTGAGGTCTGTGGCAACGTTCACAGGCGCTGGAGGCCCCAAAACCTGACCTGACCTGACCTGGTGGTGGTGGTGGTGGTGGTGGTGGTGGTGGTGGTGGTGGTGGTGGTCGTCGTCAGGCCAGGAAGTCCTGCCACCAGCTCAGGGCACCCCCCTGGGCCAAAGGTGCAGCCTGTGACGGGCAGACACACCACTGCCTTACCAAGTGTCTGCGACGCCCCTCCGGCTGGGACGAGTCCCTCTGGAAGTGGGCCCGAGAGCCTGAGATGAAGGTGTCGCTGGCTAAACTTGTCCTCTGGCACGCACCATTGACTGCTGGGCTGGTAGTGCGGCCTCTCAGTGGTTTCAGCCAACGCACATCCGTGGGGACGTGAGGTCTGTGGCAACGTTCACAGGCGCTGGAGGCCCCAAAACCTGACCTGACCTGACCTGGTGGTGGTGGTGGTGGTGGTGGTGGTGGTGGTGGTGGTGGTGGTGGTGGTGGTGGTGGTGGTGGTGGTGGTGGTGGTGGTGGTGGTGGTGGTGGTGGTGGTGGTGGTGGTGGTGGTGGTGGTGGTGGTGGTGGTGGTGGTGGTGGTGGTGGTGGTGGTGGTGGTGGTGGTGGTGGTGGTGGTGGTGGTGGTGGTGGTGGTGGTGGTGGTGGTGGTGGTGGTGGTGGTGGTGGTGGTGGTGGTGGTGGTGGTGGTGGTGGTGGTGGTGGTGGTGGTGGTGGTGGTGGTGGTGGTGGTGGTGGTGGTGGTGGTGGTGGTGGTGGTGTAGGGGGCTGCAGGGGTTGTCCAATGCCCAGTTAACGGGACGTGGCCAGCTCTGGTTAGTTCTGCAGTACCCCGCCAGCCCGGACCAAGACGGCTCCTGGATCCGGTGGGGCAGCTATCTCTGTTTGAGATGGTGTGTGCGGAAAACATAGGAGCCACCCCCCCCCTACCCCCCCCCAAGAACCCAACACCCCAAGAGTAAAGTAACAGCTAACAGTTCGGTTCTCTCAGTTGTTCCCTCACTTCTCCCGCTCTGCCCAGCCCCCCCCCCCCCCCCCTTCCGCCTGTGTACAGGAATGATGGATCTGAGAGTCTCTGCAACGGGCACCATGAGGTTTATCTGGGTGCAAACTGCTCAGGAAACAAACGGGCTCCGATAATATAGGCCCAAATTTCAGCGTGTCTGCAAACCAGTGGCGGGGTAAGTGCAGGTGCGCATCGCCCCAGTGTCGTGCAGGGATAACTTCCATTGACAGTATCCCCCGAACGGTTGCCTGTGAGATAGCCAAATAACACACAGAATTCTTCTCGTCCCAACCGAATCCTGCGATGAGCAAAGTCTGGGGCCCCTCTAGCTGGGCTTTGGGCCGATGCCCATCGCTTGCCCAGCTTAGGAGGAGAGCTCCAGACGGTGCAAGCACCCTGCTGATCACTGCGGTGTGGCGATCCTCCGGACGGGTCAGTCTGTCGAGAGATCGCCGGCGCTGGTGCATCGTAAATGCAGGTGCACATTGGCCTCGTTTCCTGACCGGTGACAGTTCCTCCACTCCCGCTCTGCCCAGCCCCCCCCCCCCCCCTTCCGCCTGTGTACAGGAATGATGGATCTGAGAGTCTCTGCAACGGGCACCATGAGGTTTATCTGGGTGCAAACTGCTCAGGAAACAAACGGGCTCCGATAATATAGGCCCAAATTTCAGCGGGTCTGCAAACCAGTGGCGGGGTAAGTGCAGGTGCGCATTGCCCCTGTGTCGTGCAGGGATAACCTCCATTGACAGTATCCCCCGAACGGTTGCCTGTGAGATAGCCAAATAACACACAGAATTCTTCTCGTCCCAACCGAATCCTGCGATGAGCAAAGTCTGGGGCCCCTCTAGCTGGGCTTTGGGCCGATGTCCATCGCTTGCCCAGCTTAGGAGGCGAGCTCCAGACGGTGCAAGCACCCTGCTGATCACTGCGGTGTGGCGATCCTCCGGACTGGTCAGTCTGTCGAGTGATCGCCGGCGCTGGTGCATCGTAAATGCAGGTGCACATTGGCCTCGTTTCCTAACCGGTGACAGTTCCTCCAGAATGGTATCCATCGATGCACTGAAGTCCGTCTTCCCCCAACTGATTGTTTGATCGCAGGGTGGAACTAGAAAATTCCACTGACAGTGACCTACCTCCGGCTGGGACCAGTCCCTCTGGCAGCGGGCCCGAGAGCCCTGAGTAACCGTTTCCGCCGGCTGGACCTATCCTCTGGTGTGCACGTTTGTCTACTGGACTGGCTATGTGCTGCCTTTCAGTGATTCTACCATGAGCATGGAAGAACTTCGTCAGAACCTCCGTGTTGAGGATGTGCTGCATATCAACCGGGTGGAGGACGGAGAGTCAGGACTGCTGTTGGTGGTCCTGCATGAGAAGCAAGAGATCTCAGGGGTCAAGATCGACAATTATGTGAACTCATTTCCACTGATGTACTCTGTCCTGCAAGGCAGGATGTCGCCCAACACCGACCTCCCTCTGCTTATTGCCAAGTACCCCCAGTTCTCATGGTTGACCTTCGGTGAGGTGCTGCAGCAAGTCGCCCAAATGCTGTCAACGGCCACCAAAAGTGACATTCAGCGTATGGTAGCCGAGATCCTGAGCCTAGTGGTGGCTAAGGATGTGGCCGACAGTTTGCGCAAGAAGCTTGGTCCCAAGCCAGAAATGATTGTCGACCTCCTCAATGGCGATGTGGCTGCAGTGGACAAAGGCAGGGTCCTGTTGGGGTGCCTGTGGTTCCACATGGCAGTTGCCAGATGGGTGGCGAAGCGAAATGGCAAAGACCTTTCTTGGCAGCTCGCAGTTCAGCCGGACAAACTCGTGCCTGTTGGCACCTTCGTGTCCGAGCCCAAGCTGCAGGCATCTCTGGCAGGGTGCTGGCCCAAGCCGGAAGCTCCAATCCCGAGCGTGGCAGCCATTATGAACCCAGACCTACCAAAGCGCCCGGAAGAGGACGTGTCGGGCTCCAATTCTTCAGGGGGGCCTGCCGGCCCTGAAATGGGACTCCCTACAGCAGAGGCCGAACTCCTGACCATGGCAGAGGTCCTCAAGAAGGTGATCGCAGCAGTGGAGGACGTCCCGAAGGACAAAATGCCTATGGCAACAGGGCACCTTGAGACCCTATTATCCAGCTTCAAGTCCACGCAAGGACTGACGAAGAGGATTACGGACGCAGCACAGCTCTCCTCATGCCTCAGCAGCTTTGCGTGGCCGATTGGGGCGGAGAACGTCAAGGTGAGGGCGGTGCTGCTGGCCTGGCTGAAGTACCTTCAGACATCAGGAGCAACAGAGGCGAACCCCGCAGCAAAGTCCAAATATCTTTCTGAAATTCTTACCATCCTGCACAAGGCCAACTCAGCCACGGAAAAAGGGCTGGACTGGCCTGATCTGGCTTGTCAATTTGCAGTCGGGCTGCTGGCGATCTCAGAGGAAGCGGCCAAGGTCTTCCCGGTTGAGAAAGTGAAGGACTGGCCCACCTTTGCTGACGCAATCATCCCAGCACTATCAGTCTTCAGTCAAGCACCCCAACTGCGCGCGCTAGTAGATCTAGCCAGGAAGGTTACAGTCTCTGGCGATAAGCCCTCCTGGGCTGCAGATGTGCTAAAGGAGCTGCAGGCCTCCCTCGGTGGTCCTGCCAAGGCAACGGATGCTAGTCTCGTGATGAGGTCGGATTTGGCTGAGAGCGATCAAACTCTGGTGAAAGTATCCCTTGATGGGACAGGGACAGTGCCGTGGCCTGTGTTCCTCACGGCGGTGTCTGTGTTTGTCGGGTGTAATGTTCCGGCCCTGGCCTCGGCAGAGTCCCAGAAAGGCAAAGGCCGCTGCGTGCATCAACTCACAGTTAGAGTGCCCACGAGTCAGCTGCAGGCAGTAGCGAAACACAGAAAGAAATGGCAGCTTCCCATAGGAGCCGGCTCCACGGTCACCATGGAAATTCTCGAGAACCCGCTGAATCCCCCCAAGACCCCCCCATCCTCCCACAACATGTCAGCTCTCTGGGCTTTGGGTGAGGTGCAGCAATCACCGACGGAGCCGAGCAAGGGCAGTAAAGGAGGTAAAAGTGGCAAGCAAGGGTGGGACTCCTGGGCCTGGGACAACAGGTCCACCTGGGAACGCCAGTGGGAGCGTCCCTGGGAACGGCAGTCATGGGGAAAAGGTCCCTCACACGAGCCCCCCTCGCTGTATAATGACAGGCCCTCTAAGAGACAGAGGCGAGACTCTCCGAATCGCAGCCCATCGCCTGCTGGTCCAGAGGATAGGCCTCGCAGGAGTGACAGTCGAGCCTCCCAGCGGTCAGTCCCAAGGTATGACAGACCACAACACTCAGGTTCACATCATGTGGACAGGCCTCTGGAGGGATCCGCTGCCACTCACCGAGATGGCAATGGCTGGAGAGGTCCCGGGAACCTGTGATATCCTCCCAATGTTCCCAGCCTGTCGACTGTCCCCCTGCTCCCTGCAGCCGTCATTTCAGGCTTTATGTCAGTGAAACGGTCCGAACGTGTGGCCGATGCCGTGGCAGACATTTTGTCTTGGGCCACAGAGTTACTGAAGTCACTGCCAGAGCAGCCGGTACTGTCAAGTGGTGTTGCCGAGGCATGTAGTCTCTGTGGAACATTCTTCCACAATTTCAGAGAATTCTGCCCTGAGTGTGGCTCGGGTAACCGAACGAGTCTCAAGGGCTGGACAGCGGAGTGTATCCCCTCAGTGGTTGCGAAATCGGTCTGCAGGAGCCTTGATCTTGCCAAAGGCATAGTGGACCGTATGCCTGGACAACACTTAAGGTGGGCAGTGCAGCTAGTGAGAGACTGGGCTTCTATACTCTGCTCAATGTCGCACAGGCTTTGGAGTGGTGCGGTGTCCCCCCCCCTCTTGGTCTCTTCCCATCTCTGTGTGTGGGTGATCTCTGAACCTACCTGGACCAGTCATAACCAGACTGGTGTCTCTCGGTCAGGTCTTCCAGTGGCTGGAGTCTCCACGGTTGAAGAGATCTGGCACGAGACGTCCAGGTGTCCGCTGATTCTAGGGCCGGATTGCCGTAGTTGTCAGCAACCTCTTTTATTCTCATGCGAAGTCAGCCTGCCCTTTGACTGGAGTGCAAGTGTAGCGAAAGCAATGTGCGTGTCTCTGGCAGGTATTTCCCCGACAAAGGAACAGGCCAGCCGGTCTGTCATCTGTCATGGCAGTATCACACTGCATGATACGTTGCTGGTTTCGGCTGGGAAGCGCATGTCCTGCTCGCATCAGCCGGCTGAGGAGCCATGGACAGGCCCCTTTGTTGTGTCAGCAAGTCAAGAGGAACCCCCCTCCCATCAACGGCTAGAGCCGCAGACAGAGTCTAAGGCTATAACTTTTATGACATTGAACTGTGGTGGAGCCATGAGAAAAGTTCCTGATGTCATCTCCCTTGCCGAGAGTCAAGGTGCCGACGCAGTGGCGCTGCAGGAACTGTGGGAAGGCTTCGATCCTTCAGATTTCTTTGGGACCAGGTACTGTGTAGTGTATGACGAAGTGCGTGAGAGAGCGGCAGGACTGTGTATTTTGCTGTTGTATAGGCTGGTTGAATTGTCTGGTGGAGTGACCAGTATCAGGCGACACTCAGTAGAGGACGCCTTAATCGTAGAGCTCTCCCTGGCATCTGGGGGAGTTCTGAAATTTGCCAATATCTACTTGAGGCCAGGGCAGGATCTCGAAGTTTGGAAGCACATCCAAACTCTCGTGGCCAAACACAAGCCGAAAAAAGGGGAAACCATGGTATTGGGTGGTGACTTCAATGAACGTTTGTCTGGTCACAGGCATGGCAGAGTGGCCAGAGCCCTAGCCGCCTCAGGGTGTTGGTCTTTTCTCCATGTGCCCTACCAGCTTGGTCAGTATACCAACTTTGTAGTGCGAAGTGGTAGTCTCTCTCAGAGGGAAATAGACTTTGTCCTCATCCCAGTTGATTCGGGTCTGCAGCTAACGGCCAAAGCAGTTGTGCCTGGAGTCAGCACCCATGGTGCAGTGGTGTGTGAGTTCTCCCTGCCAGAAAATTTTCACTACGTGAAAAACGGGAGTCTCAAGAAATTCAATTTCAGAAAGGCCAGCCCTACCTCAGTGACTAGGCTTGCAGCTCATGCCTCCCTTTTTCTGTGGCTGGGGAGGGTGCATGGGCTACACCCCGACGCGATCCTGGAGGGCTATCATGAACTGGCCAGGGGCTTCATTCCCCCCCACGTCGGCAGGGTAGAGGGTTCCGAAGCAGACGTCCTCAGGCGTCAGGAAGTCAAGGCCCTTCTGGGCGACGCAGTGGCCGCGGAGCGCGTCAAAAAATGGAAACAGCAGCAGAGGGACCAAGCGTGCAGAAATAACCTAGGTCTCTCAGCCTCGCTGGTTGGTGAAGTGGCGGTGACGGGTCTCACCTCGAAATTCTTCAAGCAGAAGAAATCATCCTTCAAAGTGGTGACCCAAGTGAGTCGTGACGGGAAAGTGTTCTGCACCTCCCCCCAGGAATTCAAAACAGAGGCCAGGAAGCAGGCCATGGAACTGTACTCGCTGAGGCATCTCCGAATGGACAGCTGCTCTCTTGCCATGCCCCCCCAGTGCGTCTACGACCCTTCCTTTCCGACGGATGACCTGTCGATGTCTGACTGGAGCCTGTATTGTAGTGTGCGATCTCCCTTCCCGTCTCAACTAGCGCTGGAGGTGTTGGGGTCTGGTTCCTGCAGTGCCCCCATATCCCGTGAGGAGTGGGACCGCCAATGCAGAAAAGGGGGGTCAGAGGCCACCTCCAGGGACGAGTTCCCTAATGCCGTAGTGAAACTGCTCAGCGGCTTTGCCACTGAAGTGGTTCTGCAGTGGTCCAGACAGCTCAGGACAGGCGTACACAGTTTTTTCCTGCATGCGGCACTACATCTGTGCTTACTCAAAAAAGAGCCATACTGGCTTATAAGAAACAGCAGGCCCATCATTCTGGAGCCTGATATAAAAAGAAAAGAATCATCAGCGATGTTTCAGAGGTTCATGTCCCGCGGAGAGGCAACGGGTTTCGTACCACCGTGGACATTTTCGTACAGAAAGGAAATTACCCCCCTTTTTCTCGCCATCCTGGTGCGCTGGTTTACCGCGTACTGGGCGCTGAACAACGGACACATATACTGTGGCGACTGGGACGAGAGCAACGCTTTCTGCAACGTCTCCCGCCCCAGTCTCTCAGAAGTCCTGCAGGAAAACCCCTCCCTGGACGTGGGTGAGTGGGTGGACTGGTTTTTCTCTTCCTTCCAGGTTTTCCTGCAGACCCCGTACGGGCTGGCGCCGCCGTACAGGCTGAAACAGGGAGGCACACAGGGAGACAGCATGGGGGTCGGATCGTACATGATACCCAGAATCCTGAGGTCTCTGGCGCTGTACCGCAAGGTTCCAGCGCCTGAGCATCCGGGTCTCCCAGGGGTAAGAATCCCCGAGCTGATTTTTTCAGACGATGGCAGGTTATTCGGTTTGAACAAAGCAGACTTTGTATGTGTTCTGAATGAATGTACTTCTCTAGCCAATGATGCCGGCGCATCCCCGAATGCGTCCAAACTGCAGTGTTTCCTTATTAAATTTGTAGACGGACGCCTCGTCTACGCAGCAGATGAAGTGTTCTGTCGGCTAGGGCAGTTCCCGATGAAGAAGGGTGGGTTCAAAATCGTCGGAGTGCCGTGTGTCATGGGTGAATGCCTACGAGCTGATAGAGATAAAGTAGGGGACAAGTTGAGGGCAGTCAGGAGGTCCATCACTCAGCACAGGCCGTCCTGTATCCTGGCGCTTAGGTGTCTCATGGCGTATGCGGTTTCCTCCACAGATTTCAAGTTCACTGTAGTACCAGTGCCAGCGGAGTTTTGTGAACCCCTGCAAGTAACGGTTCGGCAATGTGCGCGCACTGCTCTGTCACTGCCATCCTGGTTTTCGGATGTCCTGCTCAGTGCCCCAATCTCAGCTGGTGGGTTAGGATTCCCGGTCCTGCATATCAGGCTGAGTCTGCAGCGAACGCTCGTTACCTTGCAAGCGGCGTGCTCACGGAGCGTCTACACCAGGGGTATCGTTAGGGCCCTTCTGTATGACAGCCAGTGGCAGCGATTACCAGGGTCTGACCCGCAGGTGCTCTGTGACGAGTTACGGCGGAGAGGCCTATACATCAGTGTGTCTCCCGACTTGGAAGTGACAGAAGCCCCTGTGCATGGTGCGTGGTACCGGAAGGTGCAGGGACATCATGTTGTCGCTGTGTCCGATGGGTCAGCGACGCGCACAGCAGTGGGCTGTGCTGTGGTCTTCCTGGATGCCTCAGGAGTGTGTGGTGCGTTCTGGTGTCACTGGTGTGTCGAGGATCCTGATGCCCAAGTGGCAGAATGGTTTGGGAAACTATTGGCAGTTCACAAGGCTAGGGAAGCTGGAGCGCCCAAGTGCCTGTTCTTGGCAGACTGCACGAGTGCAGCAGTAAATGAAGGGGTGACGAAATCGTCAGGCTCCCATGTGCTGGACAGCTGCATCAGGAGTGTGGTGTCCATAGTGAACCAACAGGGCTATG
Organism: Eutreptiella sp. 'Long Island Sound 2002'; assembly: GCA_964036045.1. Classification (NCBI taxonomy): domain Eukaryota; phylum Euglenozoa; class Euglenophyceae; order Eutreptiales; family Eutreptiaceae; genus Eutreptiella; species Eutreptiella sp. 'Long Island Sound 2002'. Next base: position 37,095 of record CAXIWF010000045.1, on the reverse strand, counting down.
AGGAAGGATATGTCCAAGCCCAACATGACTCCGGCAGGAGAACGGAAGTGGCCCAGGCGCAAGCGCTAGCGCACGACCTTTCACAAACACCGGGGGTCCAGCCTCAAGGCGCAGTCCTTCCCCTGCTACCCCTCCTTTCACTGCATGCAGTGCTTCTTAAGTCAGGCAAAGTATGTCTGCGACCCGCCAATGTCCTGTCGGCCATCTATGATGCGGAGGTTCTTGCCTCGAGGCCTCAATTTCTGTCCAGGTATTTCAGCCAGACAGGCTCAGCATGGGCACCCCTGGTGATCGAAGCCAAGATATCTAATGAGGTGATCAGGGCGAGTGTGTGGCTGCGGTCAGCCACGGGGCTGCGCGAATACCCCCGATCCCCGTACTGCCCGTTCTGCAAAGCCTCGGTGCAGGACTGGGGCCAACATCTGTTTCAGAACTGCCTCAAAGTGTGTGCAGCAGTGCATCGTGCTTTTTGGGACCTGCTTCAAGACATGCAATTAGATGGATGGACAGTGGAAATGCAAAGTCTCACACAGGCAAGGGTCTCAGTCGAGTCAGTAAGCCTCCTGGTCAGGCTTGTGCATGATGATCATGTGGGCCAAGGGGAGGGAATCCTGTGGGTTACAACCTCGGGGCTCATCTATATGCCACACAGCATGCAGTCCAAAACCTTGATCTCCCGTGTTCAATCTCTCTCCCTAGTGTTCCTGCATACGCTGCAACACGTGCTCTGGTCTGACTCCGTGATAGAGCCACTGCAGCAATCAGAAATGGTGCCAGCTGGGCTCACCAGGCCCTGGGGTCTTACGGTGTTCATCAGCTTCATGGTGGGGGCGGTCTCATCGGCTCAACTCAACCCTCCTGAGTCGCGTCCTCCATGGGTGAGGGTGGTGCCTACGGCCAGAACCGTCGTCTATGAACCGGGTCAGTGTTCACGTGATCCAATCTCAGTAACCATAGGACATGCACCGAGTGAGTGGCCCAGGGATTTTCGGATCTGCCTGGGACCGTGGACAGTGGAATGGGACGACATCCCAGGACAAGTGGACCTCCGAGAACTGGCGCATACACTGAAACTGGCTTGAATTGGATTTTGCATCTACGTGCTCGTGGGGTGAACATCAATCCGTGGGGACGTGAGGTCAGTGGCAATCGTTCACTGGCGCTGGAGGCCCCAAAACCTGAACTGAACTGAACTGGTGGTGGTGGTGGTGGTGGTGGTGGTGGTGGTGGTGGTGGTGGTGGTGGTGGTGGTGGTGGTGGTGGTGGTGGTGGTGGTGGTGGTGGTGGTGGTGGTGGTGGTGGTGGTGGTGGTGGTGGTGGTGGTGGTGGTGGTGGTGGTGGTGGTGGTGGTGGTGGTGGTGGTGGTGGTGGTGGTGGTGGTGGTGGTGGTGGTGGTGGTGGTGGTGGTGGTGGTGGTGGTGGTGGTGGTGGTGGTGGTGGTGGTGGTGGTGGTGGTGGTGGTGGTGGTGGTGGTGGTGGTGGTGGTGGTGGTGGTGGTGGTGGTGGTGGTGGTGGTGGTGGTGGTGGTGGTGGTGGTGGTGGTGGTGGTGGTGGTGGTGGTGGTGGTGGTGGTGGTGGTGGTGGTGGTGGTGGTGGTGGTGGTGGTGGTGGTGGTGGTGGTGGTGGTCGTCGTCAGGCCAGGAAGTCCTGCCACCAGCTCAGGGCACCCCCCTGGGCCAAAGGTGCAGCCTGTGACGGGCAGACACACCACTGCCTTACCAAGTGTCTGCGACGCCCCTCCGGCTGGGACGAGTCCCTCTGGAAGTGGGCCCGAGAGCCTGAGATGAAGGTGTCGCTGGCTGGACTTGTCCTCTGGCACGCACCATTGACTGCTGGGCTGGTAGTGCGGCCTCTCAGTGGTTTCAGCCAACGCACATCCGTGGGGACGTGAGGTCTGTGGCAACGTTCACAGGCGCTGGAGGCCCCAAAACCTGATCTGATCTGATCTGGTGGTGGTGGTGGTGGTGGTGGTGGTGGTGGTGGTGGTGGTGGTGGTGGTGGTGGTGGTGGTGGTGGTGGTGGTGGTGGTGGTGGTGGTGGTGGTGGTGGTGGTGGTGGTGGTGGTGGTGGTGGTGGTGGTGGTGGTGGTGGTGGTGGTGGTGGTGGTGGTGGTGGTGGTGGTGGTGGTGGTGGTGGTGGTGGTGGTGGTGGTGGTGGTGGTGGTGGTGGTGGTGGTGGTGGTGGTGGTGGTGGTGGTGGTGGTGGTGGTGGTGGTGGTGGTGGTGGTGGTGGTGGTGGTGGTGGTGGTGGTGGTGGTGGTGGTGGTGGTGGTGGTGGTGGTGGTGGTGGTGGTGGTGGTGGTGGTGGTGGTGGTGGTGGTGGTGGTGGTGGTGGTGGTGGTGGTGGTGGTGGTGGTGGTGGTGGTGGTGGTGGTGGTGGTGGTGGTGGTGGTGGTGGTGGTGGTGGTGGTGGTGGTGGTGGTGGTGGTGGTGGTGGTGGTGGTGGTGGTGGTGGTGGTGGTGGTGGTGGTGGTGGTGGTGGTGGTGGTGGTGGTGGTGGTGGTGGTGGTGGTGGTGGTGGTGGTGGTGGTGGTGGTGGTGGTGGTGGTGGTGGTGGTGGTGGTGGTGGTGGTGGTGGTGGTGGTGGTGGTGGTGGTGGTGGTGGTGGTGGTGGTGGTGGTGGTGGTGGTGGTGGCGTCGTCAGGCCAGGAAGTCCTGCCACCAGCTCAGGGCACCCCCCTGGGCCAAAGGTGCAGCCTGTGACGGGCAGACACACCACTGCCTTACCAAGTGTCTGCGACGCCCCTCCGGCTGGGACGAGTCCCTCTGGAAGTGGGCCCGAGAGCCTGAGATGAAGGTGTCGCTGGCTGGACTTGTCCTCTGGCACGCACCATTGACTGCTGGGCTGGTAGTGCGGCCTCTCAGTGGTTTCAGCCAACGCACATCCGTGGGGACGTGAGGTCTGTGGCAACGTTCACAGGCGCTGGAGGCCCCAAAACCTGACCTGACCTGACCTGGTGGTGGTGGTGGTGGTGGTGGTGGTGGTGGTGGTGGTGGTGGTGGTGGTGGTGGTGGTGGTGGTGGTGGTGGTGGTGGTGGTGGTGGTGGTGGTGGTGGTGGTGGTGGTGGTGGTGGTGGTGGTGGTGGTGGTGGTGGTGGTGGTGGTGGTGGTGGTGGTGGTGGTGGTGGTGGTGGTGGTGGTGGTGGTGGTGGTGGTGGTGGTGGTGGTGGTGGTGGTGGTGGTGGTGGTGGTGGTGGTGGTGGTGGTGGTGGTGGTGGTGGTGGTGGTGGTGGTGGTGGTGGTGGTGGTGGTGGTGGTGGTGGTGGTGGTGGTGGTGGTGGTGGTGGTGGTGGTGGTGGTGGTGGTGGTGGTGGTGGTGGTGGTGGTGGTGGTGGTGGTGGTGGTGGTGGTGGTGGTGGTGGTGGTGGTGGTGGTGGTGGTGGTGGTGGTGGTGGTGGTGGTGGTGGTGGTGGTGGTGGTGGTGGTGGTGGTGGTGGTGGTGGTGGTGGTGGTGGTGGTGGTGGTGGTGGTGGTGGTGGTGGTGGTGGTGGTGGTGGTGGTGGTGGTGGTGGTGGTGGTGGTGGTGGTGGTGGTGGTGGTGGTGGTGGTGGTGGTGGTGGTGGTGGTGGTGGTGGTGGTGGTGGTGGTGGTGGTGGTGGTGGTGGTGGTGGTGGTGGTGGTGGTGGTGGTGGTGGTGGTGGTGGTGGTGGTGGTGGTGGTGGTGGTGGTGGTGGTGGTGGTGGTGGTGGTGGTGGTGGTGGTGGTGGTGGTGGTGGTGGTGGTGGTGGTGGTGGTGGTGGTGGTGGTGGTGGTGGTGGTGGTGGTGGTGGTGGTGGTGGTGGTGGTGGTGGTGGTGGTGGTGGTGGTGGTGGTGGTGGTGGTGGTGGTGGTGGTGGTGGTGGTGGTGGTGGTGGTGGTGGTGGTGTGGTGGTGGTGGTGGTGGTGGTGGTGGTGGTGGTGGTGGTGGTGGTGGTGGTGGTGGTGGTGGTGGTGGTGGTGGTGGTGGTGGTGGTGGTGGTGGTGGTGGTGGTGGTGGTGGTGGTGGTGGTGGTGGTGGTGGTGGTGGTGGTGGTGGTGGTGGTGGTGGTGGTGGTGGTGGTGGTGGTGGTGGTGGTGGTGGTGGTGGTGGTGGTGGTGGTGGTGGTGGTGGTGGTGGTGGTGGTGGTGGTGGTGGTGGTGGTGGTGGTGGTGGTGGTGGTGGTGGTGGTGGTGGTGGTGGTGGTGGTGGTGGTGGTGGTGGTGGTGGTGGTGGTGGTGGTGGTGGTGGTGGTGGTGGTGGTGGTGGTGGTGGTGGTGGTGGTGGTGGTGGTGGTGGTGGTGGTGGTGGTGGTGGTGGTGGTGGTGGTGGTGGTGGTGGTGGTGGTGGTGGTGGTGGTGGTCGTCGTCAGGCCAGGAAGTCCTGCCACCAGCTCAGGGCACCCCCCTGGGCCAAAGGTGCAGCCTGTGACGGGCAGACACACCACTGCCTTACCAAGTGTCTGCGACGCCCCTCCGGCTGGGACGAGTCCCTCTGGAAGTGGGCCCGAGAGCCTGACATGAAGGTGTCGCTGGCTGGACTTGTCCTCTGGCACGCACCATTGACTGCTGGGCTGGTAGTGCGGCCTCTCAGTGGTTTCAGCCAACGCACATCCGTGGGGACGTGAGGTCTGTGGCAATTGTTCACAGGCGCTGGAGGCCCCAAAACCTGATCTGATCTGATCTGGTGGTGGTGGTGGTGGTGGTGGTGGTGGTGGTGGTGGTGGTGGTGGTGGTGGTGGTGGTGGTGGTGGTGGTGGTGGTGGTGGTGGTGGTGGTGGTGGTGGTGGTGGTGGTGGTGGTGGTGGTGGTGGTGGTGGTGGTGGTGGTGGTGGTGGTGGTGGTGGTGGTGGTGGTGGTGGTGGTGGTGGTGGTGGTGGTGGTGGTGGTGGTGGTGGTGGTGGTGGTGGTGGTGGTGGTGGTGGTGGTGGTGGTGGTGGTGGTGGTGGTGGTGGTGGTGGTGGTGGTGGTGGTGGTGGTGGTGGTGGTGGTGGTGGTGGTGGTGGTGGTGGTGGTGGTGGTGGTGGTGGTGGTGGTGGTGGTGGTGGTGGTGGTGGTGCGCGCTCTCCAAACTTCACTGTCTTGGGAGTGATGCATGGCGGCGCCGGCGTGGGAGGGACCTGGAGAACATACCCGAAGGTCCTACGGGTGACTTTGTCTCCCACCCTCTTTGGGGTGGCTGAAGCCTCTGCACAGAAGTACTTGCGCCCTCTTTGGATGCCGCCTCTCTTCTACCACCTCCTATTCCTCTTGATGCATCAGCAAATCCCCAAACGCGATGCATCTGGCCTCAACCTGAGTACCGGACCATGACATTGTGGGTGTTGCTGCATGCCTTCCTGTCCAGTTAACAGCGGTGTACAGCATCAGTGCGTCCACGTGCAAATGCACGGGCCAATAAACAGTCTGCGCGGGCAGTACCATTCGCGAGTCAGCATTCTAAGAGACACATATGCACGACATGATTTGCTGCATCTGAAGTGCGAGCGCGTACGCGTACTGCTGTAGTGGTTGGTTGTGGTGCAAGCCGGTGCTGGTGCAGAGTGCCTGAAACACTGCCAAAGGAGGGCAGCAAAAAACTGTAAACCAACCGAAAAACAAAAAAGGAGAACACGCGCATATTCAAATACCCCCTGTGTGACATTCCGTCGGGTTGTTGCTCCTTTACGGGGCCCTGGACAGCCACCCGTTCTTCCCTTCGCATGTTGCGTCGGGTCGCTGCGTTCTGTCGGCCGCTGCGGCCGGTGCTCTTCCTGGTGTCGTTTCCGCGTTCGCAGAGCCCAGTAGCGGACCCCCCCCCCCCCCTACGCAAGCACCGGGAAAGTCAGGAAAACGACGGTCACACCGGGTCCTGGTGCTTGGACAAGGCGGTGCTTCCGCGCAACGCGCGGTACCAAAAGAACACATGACCTGAAAACCCGCCCATACCTCTCACCCTCAGCACAACTGTCGCAACAGGGCACTAGAACACAATGTGCAGCATTTTTCAGCGAGTTCTGGGGGTCCTCACTGCCCATCTGGGGCATCAGGAGCTGTGGAATAGAAGGGCTTTCCAACCTTGCGCCTCATCTTGAACAATCGCACCCGCTTGCCCTTTGGGGCAGGCTTTGGAGCAGGAGGAACGACATCAGTCATGGCTGAAAATCACATCAAAACAAACAGCAGTGGCTTGCAGTACCAAGCACAATGTTGTTATGAGCATGAGGACTCATTCCAAACATGACACAGCCCCTGTTTCCCTCTACAATCGGCACACAATCCCGTTCCGCTAAGCTTCTGACCATAAAAAATGTGGTCAGAAAAACGACGATCACACCGGGTCCCGGTGCTTAGACAAGTCGGTGCTTGCACAAGGGGGGGGGGGGTCAGAGGGGGTTTTTGGCACAAGGCCTCGGTAGGTAGAGGGGGGATAGAGCGGGGGCGGGGGGGGGGGGGGCAGAAGGACACGGAGCACCACACCCCACCACTTCTGAGGATTGCTTGGTCGTTGGTGACAACGGGACATCGGAGGCGACGGGCCCCTCCGTCATCTGCACGGTCTTCTGCAGTGCACCTGCGCAGCGGTGGTGCATTGCTCACCTTCACAGAGTCGCGCAGCTTTGCACGTTTCGCAGGGTCGTCTGGCGGGGGCAGGGGGGCTTAGTTGTGGTGAGCTCAGCGAAGGTGGACCCTTTGATAGACTTACCCTTTTCAACACCGCCACTGACCTACAGCTCCCACTTGGGGGGGGGGGGGGGGGTAGCCAGACACATGTGACTGCAGATCAGTGTGCGTCATTACTAGTCCTCAGACCGCCCTCCGGTCAGGGGCTCTGCCTGTCCAGGACACCCCCTTACACACCCCCGACGTCGCGGCGCCTGAGCGACCCCTCGTGTGACATTCCGTCGTCTCCTTTACGGGGCCCTGGACAGTCACCCGTTCTTCCCTTCGCATGTTGCGTCGGGTCGCTGCGTTCTGTCGGCCGCTGCGGCCGGTGCTCTTGCTGGTGTCGTTTCCGCGTTCGCAGAGCCCAGTGGTTGGTGTGCCGGGGCTGTGCTGAATGTGGCGGGATGTGCCGTTTGCGTGTCAGCGGCGCCCAGTAGTTGGCGTATTGAGGATGTGCTGGTTGTTGCCGGTTGTTGCCCCCCCCCCCCCCCTGCGCGCGCACGCAAACCTTCTTCCGGTGGATTCTGAAGGGGGTCACAAATGCCTGTGCCAAGAAGCGTGCTGAGCGGCCCCGTCACCCGTGGGGCCTCGGGGTAGACGTTTCGTCAAGTGCTCCGGAAGGCCCCGGGACATACGCAGTACGGGGGCGCGCGGCGGGGGGTGCGTAATGGGCAGGTGCCGCATCGCGCTGGTGTCCTGTCCCTCCGCGTTGCGGGGGGGCCATTGGGCACCGGCTCAGCGGAGTCTAGCGACTTGCGGTGGGCTTTGGTTGTGGTCTGATGGGCCTCCCCGCCGGTCGGCGGACGAGTACCGGCGGGTGGCAAAGCGGCGTCAGGAAGTGTGAAGTCTGGCCACGTTGAAGCCAGACAGGGTGGGGGGTATAAAGAATGGTCGGAGGGGGTGCGGCATCCAGACAGGCCACTAGCGTCCGGCGGGGCAACTGGTGCTCGGCAGCGATCGGCCTTGTACCAAAGGCCACTCAGTAATCAGTAATATCCGCCCCCTGCACCAACAGAATTCAGTAGGAACGTGCGGCCTCCAGCGTGTTGCTCAGTAGGACCCTGCTCCATCCGATCGCGTGTGAGCCGGCAGACGCTGGTGGCAAGTCTGGCTGCATCATGCCCGAACTTTGAAGGCCGCGTTTGGGTGATCTCGGAATGTGTTGGTCGGTTGACGGGGCTACGGTTGTGCACCGACACCGACATCCGTGTTCGGCCGGCGGCAACCCCGTCCACCGTCCCCAACACTTCGCACATGGCGGCGGCGCCCGGCCGAGCGCACGCCCCTGTGTCTTGGTGGAGGGGCGTCCCCCGTGTTTGGGCGTACTTCTGGCAGGAGCTCAGCGATGTGGCATGGGGGACTGGTCGGTGTTCAGGCGCACAGCCCCTTTGCCATGGGCCTCAATGCGAGGGTGGGGTTTTTGGCATGACACCCTCGTTGCGTCGCTGTCTGCAGCTGGTGGCGCCTATTGGCCTCTCTGGGGGGACCAGTGGGGCAAATGAGGCGCTCGCCACAAGGAGGACTGAGCGCGGGAATGGACAGGCGGACGATTGTGATGAGCCCCCGTCGGAGAAGTGAACCCGCAAGTTGACATCCTGGGGCCCAAAATCCGCCGTTGGGGAGGGGTCCCCCAGCGCCGGTCTGGGGGTGTCCACTAAGACGAACCGGGCCAACGGCGAGGGCAGTTGCCCTCCTCCGTGTGGACCCGACACGGGGCAGTGAAACAGGGGAGAGTGAGGGTGAGGGAGGGTCGGTCTGGGGGGGGGGCGGGGGACCTGCCCCTGGGGAGCAGGGAGTAGGCTGATGCCCCCCGGGGGTTGGAGCAGAAGGGCAGCGCAAGCGATACTCGCGGCGCATCAAGCGCCAGGCCCGCTCCTCGCTACGGGGAAAACAGCGAAAGTCCGGGGGCTCCGGTGGCACAACCTACTGAGAGAAAGGAAAGGGAAGTGGAGAAGGAAAGATAGGACAAGGAGGGAGAGGGATGGCGCAAGGGGGTGAGGGGCCGATGGGTGTCGCCGCCTGCGGAGGCAAAGGGGGGGGCATGAGGTGGGGCAAGGGACTCCCGCAACCCCGGCCCATCGATGCAGATTGGGCGCAGCAAGTGCTGGCAGAGTGCACCGCACACGCAGGGCGGAGGCATACGCAGTGTGGACTGCAGGATGTTGTACACGTCCTCGAGCTCTTGAGTGCTGGGCAATGTGGCGGTGCCTAATGCGGAAGACGTCCAGTGGGATGCGAACGCAGTGAAGAGGCCCTTGCGCGCGCGTATCCACAGCGGGTAGGCAACCCCCGCCAACCCTGAGGCAACCCCCACGCAACCCCCAGCAACAGTGTGTGAGGGGGTGGCGGGGACTAAGATTCCTTCGGGTGGCATTCTTGTGCCTTCGACGCCTGTGAGCGTTGCGCTCACATCCCGTCGGCTGACCCATGCGAACACGCGACAGACACCACGTCAGCCCGACTCCGGGCTCCGTGGCTGGAATCTTGGCGATCCCGGCGCGGCTTGTAACGGTTGCCTCGATCCCCAGGGAGCCCCAGCGCTCACACCGCTCACTCAGCCCGCCAATCGATGGTTCACTGCCACGTCCTGTGGCGGCCACGGCCCCTCAAAAGGTTGAGGGAGTTAGTGCTCTGGAATGCACTCGGGTGCCCCCCTGTGCCTCTGGCCAGAGCATACGGGAAAGGGGATGTATCCAAAGCAGACCGTGATTGCCTCGGAGGAGGTGAGTGGGGTGGCCACAGGGTTGGATGACCCCCCCCCCTGTGTGACATTCCGTCCGGTTGTTGTTTCTTTACGGGGCCCTGGACAGTCACCCGTTCTTCCCTTCGCATGTTACGTTGGGTCGCTGCGTTCTGTCGGCCGCTGCGGCCGGTGCTCCTGCTGGTGTCGTTTCCGCGTTCGCGGAGCCCAGTGGCTGGTGTGTTGGGGCTGTGCTGCATGTGGCGGGTGCCGTTTGCGCGTCAGCGGCCCCCCTCTCCAGGGACTGGACGCCACGGGACGGCAGCAGCACCTGTGAGCAGAGGAACAACCGTCTCACTCTCACCCACTACACTGCGTTTCCCGTCGTCTCTGGACAAGCAATGTGCACACCTTCCGACCCAAAACTTGAATAAAGGCGTACATCCGGAGGTACCAACGGGCCTAGTCACGTCCCCTTAATGGCACCTCCCCCCCCCCCACGCCTAAAAAGTCGGGAGGAGTTTGGGCCATGTCGGTCGCTATTTGGGCCACATCAGTAGAAATTTGGGCCATGTCGGTCGGGATTTGGGCCATGTCGGTAGGGCTTTGGGCCACGTCAGTCGGGATTTGGGCCACGTCGGTAGGAATTTGGGCCATGTCGGTAGAAATTTGGGCAACGTCGGTAGAAATTTGGGCCATGTCGGTAGAAATTTGGGCCATGTCCGCAGAAATTTGGGCCACATTGGTAGGAATTTGGGCCACTTAAGTAAGAATTTGGGCCATGTCGGTCGGGATTTGGGCCATGTCGGTAGAAATTTGGGCCACATTGGTAGGAATTTGGGCCATATCGGTAGAAATTTGGGCACGTCAGTCGGGATTTGGGCCATGTCGGTAGAAATTTGGGCCACATTGGTAGGAATTTGGGCCACATTGGTAGGAATTTGGGCCATATCGGTAGAAATTTGGGCACGTCAGTCGGGATTTGGGCCATGTCGGTAGAAATTTGGGCCATGTCAGTGGGAATTTGGACCCTGTCGGTGGGAATTTGGGCCATGTCGGTCGGGAGTTGGGCCATGTCGGTAGGGCTTTGGGCCACGTCAGTCGGGATTTGGGCCATGTCGGTAAGAATTGGGGCCATGTCGGTAGGAATTTGGGCCATCGGTAGGAATTTGGGCCATCGGTAGGAATTTGGGCCACGTCAGTAGGAATTTGGGCCATGTCGGTAAGAATTGGGGCCATGTCGGTAAGAATTGGGGCCATGTCGGTAGGAATTTGGGCCACGTCAGTAGGAATTGGGGCCCCGTTGGTAGAAATTTGGGCCATGTCGGTCGGCCTTTGGACCATCCCGATATCAAATGGAGCCACCATGTACAGCAATGTGGCAAACCCTCCGTGCTTAAACTGGTTGCCGAAAACAAGGGGGGGGGGGGGGTATGCGAAGCCCTCATGGCGTGCCTGCCGCAGATCCGCCCCCCTGACCGCGCGCCCACAGCTTGGGGGGCTTAGTGGTCACAGCCAATTGTTTAAAACTTTGCTAATGCAAGAGTGGCAGTGTCCACAATCAGGGCCAAACCAGCAAAATGCATGGCAGGCTGGGTAACCTTCTTCTCTTGGAGTGTAAAAAGGCAGGAGCCTGCTGCACGGTGATGGAGGAATTAGAAACATGGCCTGGTGTGCTTGCGTGTTGTCACTGGTAGTCACTCGCTTCTGAGGCTTCGAGGCACATGGCATCACGGGACGGGGCTCTTCTCAAGACAGCCGTGCGACCTGCGTGTTGTCTGTACCGCGTGGCGCACGCGGACATCGACACGCAGCGCCCGCGCCTCCGTCGATGTCGCCTCGGGCACCTTCCCCGGCCAAGGGACGGCACGCGGAGCGAAGGCGCGAGAGGAGGGCGCAGCGGCACCGGGCACACCGTCAGGGGTCGAGGACCGCGGGCCGGCTCTGGCGCCATCGTCAGCCTTTGCGTGAGGCGGAGGTATCGGGGCATGCCCGATGGCACGCGCGGCTTTGCTGGGGCTTGCGGCACTGAGCAGAAGTGGGGGATGGGGGATGGGACTGGGCCCGACAGTTGCGGGTGACGGTTGCGGTCGCAGCGATGGGGAGGCCCCGTGCAAAGGTCGAGGGGTGTCGGGGTGCAGCTGTGCAACGGGGCGCGACAATCTCATCACACCCTCCCCGCCTCATCCCCACATCCGCCCCACACATGCATGGCACGGTCACGTTGCTGAGTGGCTCCCCCGAAACTCCATCCCCGCTGCCAAGCACAAGAAATGTGTGCGAATGGAGTTGCGGCAGAGCCGCCACAGGGTCCTGCTGCCCGCCAGGGTGTGTCGAGGGTGTGTAGATGGTGTGTATGTGTATGTGTGTGGGTGTGGGTGGGCGTGTGCGTGTGCGTGTGCGTGTGCGTGTGCGTGTGCACGTGCGCGTGCGTGTGGGTGCGGCTGTAAGTGTGCTTGCGTGTGTATGCGTGTGGCGTGTGGGTTGAGGGTGGGGTTGTGGTGGTGGGGGTATACGTGCATACGTTTGCGCATTGTGTGTCACGTGCGCGCGCGTCTGCACGCATGCGTGCAGACGGCCCCGCGTGCGGTCTGCACGCACACACCCGGAGAGTCCCCCCAGAAGCCACAGCACAAAGGCGTCGTCCGTCTCCCCTGACAGCGGGTCTTTTGGGTCCTTGGACCGGGTCTCCACAACCATCGGGTGCTGCACGGTCACCCCTGCAACACAAAGGCCCAGGCGTTGCGTCCCTGCCCCGCGACTCCAGCCTCGCGGGTGGCCCACTGCACGACTGCCCAACATAGGGGAGAGAGTGAGGGGCACTGATTCGCTCTGCCGAAAAATTGTCCCCAAGGAGGGACCCGTTGAGCAGCCAAAGCCGACCCCAAGGGACGATGGCAGGGGGGGTCGAATCCAATTGCGAAAAATTGGGGCAAATTGCAGGAAATTGCGGGGAAATTGCGATAGCGTAGGCAACCCTCCGTAACCGTCAGGGAGCAACAGTTCTGGCACGCAAGGCACGTGAGATGGGAAACATTGCGGGAAGATTGCGATAAAGTGCGATAAATTGCGATAATTTGCGAGAAATTGCGATAAATTGCGGGAAATTGCGGAAAATTGCGGAAATTGCGATAAATTGCGGACGTCCACCACCCCCCCTTGACGACGGGCAGCAGGGGCAACAGTTACCAGGGGACGAAGGATAGCGCCCCTGAGAACGAGGAGGCGGACAGCCTCAAGACGCCGAGGGTAGGGGGGCTGGGGGGGGGGGGGGGGTTGGCATGACGCCATGGTGTGATGATCTCGTCTGCAGCTGGCGGCGCCTACTGGCCGATCGCCATTTGCTGCCCTTCCCTTGGACCCTTTCCCTCCATAGGCGGTGGTGCCCATCGGCTTCTCACCACCCTGTGCCCTTCCTCTGCCACCATGCCTCAACTGTCCCTCTCCCCTGCCCTTTCCTTTCTGGGGGGGGGGGGGGGCTACAAAGGGATGTGTACGTCGCTGCGGACGTGAGAGCCCTGCCAGAAGGAATGGGTGGGCTGGGGGGCAGGGGGCGAATGAGCATCATAAGAACAGGGAAAAGGGGGGGTACGAGGAGGTTTGGGGGGGGGGCACAGAGAAGGGGGGGGGGGGGGCAGAGAAGGACGTACAAGGAAGGGCTTAGGTCGGGGGAGAACAAGGCGAACATCCACCGGGAAAACCCGAGGCTGAGGCCGACTCAGACTGGTCCTCATCCATGCAGCCGAGCAGCACCGATTCGGGAGAGGAGTCGGGCGTGGGACCCCAGAACCCGAGGGGCGGTGGTGGAACGGACCACAAGAGCACCACACTTCCAAACCCCCACAACTCCGCACCCCCACACCCCCACAGTTCCACACCCCCACAGCCCCACAGCCCCACAGTCACACACGCCGTGTCAGCGCCTTCCCCGCCCTTGAGCCGTCCTTATCCGTCCCCAAGGAGAGCGCCCTCGCTGCGGCCTCCGGTCGTCTGTCACAAGTGGGTGGCGCCGTGTCGGTATGGGGGTGTGGTGGTGTGGTGCTGTGCGGTGTGTGGGGCTGGTGGAGGTGGGGGGCACCACAGCCCCACAGCCCCACCGCCCCACCGCCCCACACCCCCACACCCCCACAACCCCACAGTCCCACAGCCCCACAGCCCCACACCCCCACACCCCCACACCCCCACACCCCCACACCCCCACACCCCCACAGTCCCACAGTCCCACACCCCCACACCCCCACACCCCCACACCCCTACACCCCCACAGTCCCACAGCCACACGGCCTCACGGCCACACAGCCACACAGCGTACCTACTGCCTCAATAAGGGATCTTGTGCGGTAGCACCAGCTGGAGATGAACTGCTGCAGGGAGCTGTGCAAAGACATGCAGGGCTAGACAAGGCATGCCCACATCATCTGCGCACACCGCCCGCGCATTCCAAGGGCCCAGCCCCCTCACACCGTCTCAAGCTCCCCTCTGCAGGCTCCATAGACCAATGCTCACCGGGAATCACCAGCAAAGATCTCAAAGCGCCAAGAATCACTAAGAATCGCCAGAAGTCATCAAGACTCACCAAGAACGCTGCAGACTCACCAAGAAGGACCGATGCTCACCAAGAATCACCGGGAATCACCCCAAGTCACCCCGGGGTCACCAAGAATGACCCAAACCTACCAAGACTAGCCAGATATCACCAATGCCGACCAAGAATAACCAACAATCACAAAGAATCCCCAACAATTATCAGAATCACGGAGAATCACCTAGAGTAACCCAGAAGCACCAAAGCTCCCACGAATCACGAAGAAGGATCAACAATCGCCAAGACTCACCAAGAATGACTAAGAATCGCCAAGCATAACCAGGTGAGGCTTAGTGATTCTTGGTGATTCCTGGTGATTGGTTGGGTGATTATCAGGCGGAGGCAGCAGAGAAGCAGGGACAGGGGCACAGGCTCCCATGCAACAGCAGCACCTGTATCGGGCGTACAGACTCTCGTATCGACTTTGCTGGGCCTTCGCATCACTAGCCTCACTGGCAGCAGCACGACTGCTCACAAGCTGCTGCTCCAATGCATCGACCTCTGAGAACACGGGGCACCTTCCGTCCGGATCGGGGGGCCGGGGGTCGAGCAGGCGCCTTTGAGGTGACGTCAGGTGGGGTGACCATCTCGGGGGATGCCCCGGCGGCCTGGGGTTTGTTGCGGCCCATCGAAGGCCTGCCCCGCTCGATACCCCATGCCCTCGCCCTGCGGGACGGGGCAATGCACCGGGAAGTTCCGGGATCACGGGGGCTCGAACCCGACTCCGTGGAACGAGCATCCCCTGCTTATGCCACTCGCCTAGCGGCCGACCGAGCGTGCGCCCTTCGGAGGCCTCTCAATCCGCCCAACTCCGCTGTGACAAACCGAATACCTGCCTGTGTGCCCACTCGTTTGTGCGGCAATGTCGCAGGCCCTGCGCAAACCATCACCAACCGCGGTGATCTGGATCAGGCGCTTACTTAAAATCCCGGGGCGAGGGGATTAAAGCCGAAGCCTGTGCAGTGCCTTGTCTCTCAGCAGCGTCGTTTCGTCATAAATAAATGCGCTGGGGGGCGGTATACGACCTCCTCATATCCATCCCTTGGGGAGGTCTACCACCCGGTTCCTGTTCTGCACGTGTTGCACGCCCAACCCCCTCCGACCGGAGGCCGAGCGTCGATGTTGTTGCGCCGCTTGGACGACAGCCCAGGCCAACCCCAACGCAGTACGGCGTGTCAAACACACCGGCGCGCGCTGACAGGCCCTGCGCAGCAGAGGGCGGTGCGGATGCTGCAATGCTCCATGTGTTTGTGCCCCTTGGGCAGAGTTCTTAAGGGGGGGTGGGGGGCTGGGGGGTGGAGGGGTGGTCCTGGAACCCAAAAGTCCAAAAGTTTGTGCACCAAAAATAGCCCAAATCAATTTCCTTTTCCTTTTGCAAAATTTCATTTTTTCCCACCATGAAATCCGGGTCCGAGGCAGGGGTGTGTTAGCCCCCCCCCGAAGGAACTCTGGGCTATGTCACGCGTGCACTGGCGGCAAACAGCACAAAGCGCAGAAAGAAAATGGGCTCGTCAGTGGCCTATAAGACCATAGGTACCGTTCTGTCACAGAACATGAGACACGAAGATGCCGGTGGGTGGGCCACAGAGATGCAAAGCAGAAACCCCCCCCCCCCGGTGTGTCAAGTGGTGATTGTGCTCTGGGAAATTACGCAAGCAACAGCATGCACAGCCAAAAAGAGATCAAGGCTGATCACGAACCGGAATGTCCGGTCCTAGGCGCCTTTCGCCAATGTCTGTGGAGAACAGCGACACCGCGGACCTGCATCATATGCACAGTGGACGCCCGCTCAGACTGGGCCAGCCATGCCATGAACACGCTGCAGTAGTGTCGCTTACAAGAAGCAAATCAGACATTGGCGTCTCTTTTAAAAGAACGAAACCAGCACAACATCACAATCCTGACCCCCTCCCCCCGAAGGAACTCTGGGCTATGTCACGCGTGCACTGGCGGCAAAGCACAGAAAGCGCAGAAAGAAAATGGGCTCGTCAGTGGCCTATAAGACCATAGGTACCGTTCTGTCACAGAACATGAAACACGAAGATGCCTGTGGGTGGGCCACAGAGATGCAAAGCAGTTAGCCCCCCCCCCCCCCCCGGGAGACGCTAAGTTGTTAAGCAAAACTCTGCCCTGGGGGTGCGCTTTGGACGACGCGTTTTTCACACGCCAAATTGCATCGTCCCCGCCTCCCACTCCCATACCTTCGAGTGGGTCCAATCCAGTGGCTCTTGGGAGGCGGCGGTGGTAAACAGGGGAACGTCCACCGAAGGTCCCACCCGCACCTTCGCGTGGCTCATCTTAATTGGGTTTGAGCCTGGGGCCAAAACCTGCAAAGCCTCGTCACTGGCCCGCCACACAGAGTTCCACTGAGGAGGGGGGGGGGCTGGGGCTTGAGGGGCCCCACGCGCATACATCCCCCCACCCGCCCGCCCACTCGGGCGGCCGTGCACACACTTGCTTGGAGCTGTTCCTGCGTCATCTTGCACAGCGCCTCCGCAGCCTCCGCCTTCTCTGTCCACTGCTTGATCTCAGCCTGGCACAGCAACGCGAAGGCACGCAGGGCACATGGGCGTAGTTGAGCGCGCGCGGGTTGCGGGATGGCACGCCGGGCAGACCTCGAGTCCGGAGATGCGCGTCTGGACCTTGTCGCTCATATCCTTCAGCTGCTGAGCAGTGTCCGTCTGTGCACGAGACCAGGCGGTGGGGCCACCGTGAATTGTTCGGCCGGGACTAGTTTCGTCCGTTTCGATGCGGTGTTGTGTTGGTTGGGGTTGGGGTTTCGGTTGTAGTTGTGGCTGCGGTTGTGGTTGTGGCTGCGGTTGCGGTTGTGGTTGTGGTTGTGGTTGTGGTTGTGGTTGTGGTTCTGGTTGCGGTTGTGGCTGCGGTTGTAGTTGTGGTTGTGGTTGTGGCTGCGGTGGTGGTTGTGGTTGTGGTTGTGGCTGCGGTTGTGGTTGTGGTTGTGGTTGTGGTTGTGGTTGTGATTGTGGTTGTGGTTGTGGTTGTGGCAGTGGTTGTGGTTGTGGTTGTGGTTGTGGTTATGGTTGTGGCTGCAGTTGTAGTTGTGGTTGTGGTTGTGGTTGTGGTTGTGGTTGTGGTTGTGGTTGTGGTTGTGGCTGCGGCTGTGGTTGTGGTTGTGGTTGTGGCTGCGGTTGTGGTTGTGGTTGTGGTTGTGGTTGTGGTTGTGGTTGTGGTTGTGGCTGCGGGTGTAGTTGTGGTTGTGGTTGTGGTTGTGGTTGTGGTTGCAGTTGTAGTTGTGGTTGTGGTTGTGGCTGCGGTTGTGGTTGTGGTTGTGGTTGTGGTTGTGGTTGTGGTTGCGGTTGTAGTTGTGGTTGTGGCTGCGGTTGTGGTTGTGGTTGTGGTTGTGGTTGTGGTTGTGGTTGTGGCTGCGGTTGTGGTTGTGGTTGTGGTTGTGGTTGTGGTTGTGGTTGTTGTTGTGGCTGTGCTTGTGGTTGTGGTTGTGGTTGTGGTTGTGGTTGTGGTTGTGGTTGTGGTTGTGGTTGTGGCTGTGGTTGTGGTTGTAGTTGTGGTTGTGGTTGTGGCTGCGGTTGTGGTTGTGGTTGTGGCTGCGGTTGTGGTTGTGGTTGTGGTTGTGGCTGCGGTTGTGGTTGTGGCTGCGGTTGTGGTTGTGGTTGTGGTTGTGGTTGTGGTTGTGGTTGTGGTTGTGATTGTGGTGGTGGTTGTGTTGTGGCAGTGGTTGTGGTTGTGGTTGTGGTTATGGTTGTGGCTGCAGTTGTAGTTGTGGTTGTGGTTGTGGTTGTGGTTGTGGTTGTGGTTGTGGTTGTGGTTGTGGTTGTGGCTGCGGTTGTGGTTGTAGTTGTGGTTGTGGCTGCGGTTGTGGTTGGGGTTTCGGTTGTGGTTGTGGTTGTGGTTGTGGTTGTGGCTGCGGGTGTAGTTGTGGTTGTGGTTGTGGTTGTGGTTGTGGTTGCAGTTGTAGTTGTGGTTGTGGTTGTGGCTGCGGTTGTGGTTGTGGTTGTGGTTGTGGTTGTGGTTGTGGTTGCGGTTGCGGTTGTGGTTGTGGTTGTGGTTGGGGTTGTGGTTGTGGCTGCGGTTGTGGTTGTGGTTGTGGTTGTGGTTGTGGTTGTGGTTGTGGTTGTGGTTGTGGCTGTGCTTGTGGTTGTGGTTGTGGTTGTGGTTGTGGTTGTGGTTGTGGTTGTGGTTGTGGTTGTGGCTGCGGGTGTAGTTGTGGTTGTGGTTGTGGTTGTGGTTGTGGTTGCAGTTGTAGTTGTGGTTGTGGTTGTGGCTGCGGTTGTGGTTGTGGTTGTGGTTGTGGTTGTGGTTGTGGTTGCGGTTGCGGTTGTGGTTGTGGTTGTGGCTGCGGTTGTAGCGGTGTAGCGGTGTAGCGGTGAAGCGCCTATTCTTTCTCGCGCGGCTGCGCGTCCTCCCCCAGGAAGACACAGCACAATCCTCGGAACCGTGTTTGTCCCTTGGACCCAAACAGCGACGCTACACCGTCTCACCGCAGCTCACCTTGTGCCATGGATGCATGCCAATGCCAGTTGGTGGCTTTGGGTCGACATTGGTGTAGGTCACTGAGGCCAGCCGCCTCGGTGCATAGCCTTTGACCTTGATGCACAAGCGGCACCGCAAGGGCTCTCGAACAACACGTCACAGCCGAGCTTTCCAGACCAAGCGCACGGTATCGCTGATGATGCCGTCGTGGATCCCTGTCGCTTGCTGTGCACATCTCGACCTCGAGTTTCTCAGATCAGGCCTCATGCTATCGCATGGGCACAGTGTGCAATACACTGGCAGCCTGCTGGTCACACCTCGTTTCTCGGTTACATCATGTGCGGGCGCCCAAAGGCGCTGTCGCGCTTCCCAGACCATGTGCAAGACCTTGCTGTTGAACTTTTTCTGGTCTGTTGCTTGCACATGCTGATCACATCGCGACCTCGAGTTTCCTGGACCAAGCCTTGTTCCCAACAAAGGCCTGCCATTCACACCTCGGATCCGCTAGAGGCAAGAGGGCCTTACGCCGCTGGACAAAGCTACTATCTCCACTCTTCTATAGCCCTGCCAGCAACCGTAAGGGTGCTGTGTCCCTAGGCGAGGTGGCTGCGGTTGTGGTTGTGGTTGTGGTTGTTGTGGTGGTTGTGGTTGTGGTTGTGGCTGCGGGTGTGGTTGTGGTTGTGGTTGCCGTTGTGGCTGCGGTTGTGGTTGTGGTTGTGGTTGTGGTTGTGGTTGTGGCTGCGGTTGTGGTTGTGGTTGTGGTTGTGGCTGCGGCTGTGGTTGTGGTTGTGGTTGTGGTTGTGGCTGCGGTTGTGGTTGTGGTTGTGGTTGTTGTGGTGGGTGTGGTTGTGGTTGTGGCTGCGGGTGTGGTTGTGGTTGTGGTTGCCGTTGCGGCTGCGGTTGTGGTTGTGGTTGTGGTTGCGGTTGTGGCTGCGGTTGTGGTTGTGGCTGTGGTTGTGGTTGTGGTTGTGGTTGTGGCTGCGGTTGTGGTTGTGGTTGTGGTTGTGGCTGCGGTTGTGGTTGTGGTTGTGGTTGTGGTTGTGGCTGCGGATGTGGTTGTGGTTGTGGTTGTGGCTGCGGTTGTGGTTGTGGTTGTGGTTGTTGTGGTGGGTGTGGTTGTGGTTGTGGCTGCGGGTGTGGTTGTGGTTGTGGTTGCCGTTGCGGCTGCGGTTGTGGTTGTGGTTGTGGTTGCGGTTGTGGCTGCGGTTGTGGTTGTGGCTGTGGTTGTGGTTGTGGTTGTGGTTGTGGCTGCGGTTGTGGTTGTGGTTGTGGTTGTGGCTGCGGTGGTGGTTGTGGTTGTGGTTGTGGTTGTGGCTGCGGATGTGGTTGTGGTTGTGGTTGTGGCTGCGGTTGTGGTTGTGGTTGTGGTTGTGGCTGCGGTTGTAGCGGTGTAGCGGTGTAGCGGTGAAGCGCCTATTCTTTCTCGCGCGGCTGCGCGTCCTCCCCCAGGAAGACACAGCTCAATCCTCGGAACCGTGTTTGTCCCTTGGACCCAAACAGCGACGCTACACCGTCTCACCGCAGCTCACCTTGTGCCATGGATGCATGCCAATGCCAGTTGGTGGATTTGGGTCGACATTGGTGTAGGTCACTGAGGCCAGCCGCCTCGGTGCATAGCCTTTGACCTTGATGCACAAGCGGCACCGCAAGGGCTCTCGAACAACACGTCATAGCCGAGCTTTCCAGACCAAGCGCACGGTATCGCTGATGATGCCGTCGTGGATCCCCGTCGCTTGCTGTGCACATCTCCACCTCGAGTTTCTCAGATCAGGCCTCATGCTATCGCATGGGCACAGTGTGCAATACACTGGCAGCCTGCTGGTCACACCTCGGTTACTTCATGTGCGGGCGCCCAAAGGCGCTGTCGCGCTTCCTAGACCATGTGCAAGACCTTGCTGTTGAACTTTTTCTGGTCTGTTGCTTGCACATGCTGATCACATCGCGACCTCGAGTTTTCTGGATCAGGCCTTGTTCCCAACAAAGGCCTGCCATTCACACCTCGGATCCGCAGGGGGCAAGAGGGCCTTACGCCGCTGGACATAGCTACTATCTCTACTCTTCTATAGCCGTGCTAGCAACCGTAAGGGTGCTGTGTCCCTAGGCGAGGTTGTTGTGGTTGTGGTTGTGGTTGTGGCTGCGGGTGTAGTTGTGGTTGTGGTTGTGGTTGTGGTTGTGGTTGCAGTTGTAGTTGTGGTTGTGGTTGTGGCTGCGGTTGTGGTTGTGGTTGTGGTTGTGGTTGTGGTTGTGGTTGCGGTTGCGGTTGTGGTTGTGGTTGTGGTTGTGGTTGTGGTTGTGGCTGCGGTTGTGGTTGTGGTTGTGGTTGTGGTTGTGGTTGTGGTTGTTGTTGTGGCTGTGCTTGTGGTTGTGGTTGTGGTTGTGGTTGTGGTTGTGGTTGTGGTTGTGGTTGTGGTTGTGGTTGTGGTTGTGGCTGCGGGTGTAGTTGTGGTTGTGGTTGTGGTTGTGGTTGTGGTTGCAGTTGTAGTTGTGGTTGTGGTTGTGGCTGCGGTTGTGGTTGTGGCTGTGGTTGTGGTTGTGGTTGTGGTTGCGGTTGCGGTTGTGGTTGTGGTTGTGGCTGCGGTTGTCGCTGCGGTTGTGGTTGTGGTTGTGGTTGTTGCTGCGGTTGTGGTTGTGGTTGTGGTTGTGGTTGTGGTTGTGGCTGCGGTTGTGGTTGTGGTTGTGGTTGTGGTTGTGGTTCTGGCTGCAGTTGTGGTTGTGGTTGTGGTTGTGGTTATGGCTGCGGTTGTGGTTGTGGCTGTGGTTGTGGTTGTGGCTGCGGTTGTGGTTGCGGTTGTGGTTGTGGCTGCGGTTGTGGCTGCGGTTGTGGTTGTGGTTGTGGTTGTGGTTGTGGCTGCGGTTGTGGTTGTGGTTGTTGTTGTGGTTGTGGTTGTGATTGCCGTTGTGGCTGAGGGTTGTGGTTGTGGTTGTGGTTGCGGTTGTGGCTGCGGTGGTTGTTGTGGTTGTGGTTGTGGTTGTGGCTGCGGTTGTGGTTGTGGATGTGGTTGTGGTTGTGGCTGCGGTTGTGGTTGTGGTTGTGGTTGTGGCTGCGGTTGTGGCTGTGGTTGTAGCTGCCGGTGTGCTTGTGGTTGTGGTTGTGGTTGTGGTTGTGGTTGTGATTGTGGTTGTGGTTGTGGTTGTGGTTGTGGTTGTGGTTGTGGTTGTGGTTGTGGCTGGGGTTGTGGTTGTGGTGGTGGTGGTGGTTGTGGTTGTGGTTGTGGTTGTGGTTGTGGCTGCGGATGTGGTTGTGGTTGTGGTTGCGGCTGCGTTAGTGGTTGTGGTTGTGGTTGTGGCTGCGGTTGTGGTTGTGGTTGTGGTTGTGGTTGTGGCTGCGGTTGTGGTTGTGGTTGTGGTTGTGGTTGTGGCTGCGGTTGTGGTGGTGGTTGTGGTTGTGGCTGCGGTTGTGCACAACCGCAGCCACAACCACAACCACAACCACTAACGCAGCCGCAACCACAACCACAACCACATCCGCAGCCACAACCACAACCACAACCACAACCACAACCACCACCACAACCACAACCGCAGCCACAACCACAACCACAACCAGAACCACAACCACAACCACAACCACAACCACAACCACAACCACAACCACAACCACAACCACAACCACAACCACAACCACATCCACAACCACACCGGCAGCCACAACCACAACCACAACCGCAGCCACAACCACAACCACAACCACAACCACAACCACAACCACAACCGCAGCCACAACCACAACCACAACCACAACCGCAGCCACAACCACAACCACAACCACAACCACAACCACAACCACAACCACCACCGCAGCCACAACCGCAACCACAACCACAACCACAACCGCAGCCACAGCGGCAATCACAACCACAACCAAAACAACAACCACAACCACAACCGCAGCTACAACCGCAACCACAACCACAACCACAACCGCAGCCACAACCGCAGCCACAACCACAACCGCAACCACAACCGAAGCCACAACCACAACCACAGCCACAACCACAACCGCAGCCATTGTGGTTGTGGTTTTGGCTGCGGTTGTGGCTGCGGTTGTGGTTGTGGTGGTGGTTGTGGTTGTGGTTGTGGTTGTGGCTGCGGTTGTGGTTGTGGTTGTGGTTGTGGTTGTGGCTGCGGTTGTGGTTGCGGTTGTGGTTGTGGTTGTGGTTGTGGCTGCGGTTGTGGTTGTGGTTGTGGTTGTGGTTGTGGCTGCGGTTGTGGTTGTGGTCGTTGCTGCGGTTGTGGTTGTGGTTGTGGTTGTGGTTGTGGCTGCGGTTGTGGTTGTGGTTGTGGTTGTGGTTGTGGTTCTGGCTGCAGTTGTGGTTGTGGTTGTGGTTGTGGTTATGGCTGCGGTTGTGGTTGTGGCTGTGGTTGTGGTTGTGGCTGCGGTTGTGGTTGCGGTTGTGGTTGTGGCTGCGGTTGTGATTGCCGTTGTGGCTGCGGTTGTGGTTGTGGTTGTGGTTGCGGTTGTGGCTGCGGTTGTGGTTGTGGTTGTGGCTGTGGTTCTGGCTGCGGTTGTGGCTGCGGTTGTGGTTGTGGTTGTAGTTGTGGCTGCGGTTGTGGTTGTGGTTGTGGCTGTGGTTCTGGCTGCGGTTGTGGCTGCGGTTGTGGTTGTGGTTGGGGTTGTGGCTGCAGTTGTGGTTGTGGTTGTGGTTGTGGTTATGGCTGCGGTTGTGGTTGTGGCTGTGGTTGTGGTTGTGGCTGCGGTTGTGGTTGTGGTTGTTGTTGTGGTTGTGGTTGTGATTGCCGTTGTGGCTGCAGTTGTGGTTGTGGTTGTGGTTGCGGTTGTGGCTGCGGTTGTGGTTGTGGTTGTGGCTGTGGTTCTGGCTGCGGTTGTGGCTGCGCTTGTGGTTGTGGTTGTGGTTGTGGCTGCGGTTGTGGTTGTGGTTGTGGTTGTGGTTGTGCCTGCGGTTGTGGTTGTGGTTGTGGTTGTGGCTGCGGTTGTGGTTGTGGTTGTGGCTGCCGGTGTGGTTGTGGTTGTGGTTGTGGTTGTGGTTGTGGTTGTGGTTGTGGTTGTGGTTGTGGATGTGGTTGTGGTTGTGGTTGTGGTTGTGGTTGTGGTTGTGGTTGTGGTTGTGGCTGCGGTTGTGGTTGTGGTTGTGGTTGTGGTTGTGGTTGTGGTTGTGGTTGTGGCTGCGGTTGTGGTTGTGGTTGTGGTTGCGGCTGCGTTAGTGGTTGTGGTTGTGGTTGTGGCTGCGGTTGTGGTTGTGGTTGTGGTTGTGGTTGTGGCTGCGGTTGTGGTGGTGGTTGTGGTTGTGGCTGCGGTTGTGGTTGTGGTTGTGGTTGTCGTTGTGGTTGTGGTTGTGGTTGTGGTTGTGGCTGCGGTTGTGGCTGCGGTTGTGGTTGTGGTTGTGGTTGTGGTTGTGGTTGTGGTTGTGGTTGTGGTTGTGGCTGCGGTTGTGGTTGTGGTGGTGGTTGTGGTTGTGGTTGTGGTTGTGGTTGTGGCTGCGGTTGTGGTTGTGGTTGTGGTTGCGGCTGCGTTAGTGGTTGTGGTTGTGGTTGTGGCTGCGGTTGTGGTTGTGGTTGTGGTTGTGGTTGTGGCTGCGGTTGTGGTGGTGGTTGTGGTTGTGGCTGCGGTTGTGGTTGTGGTTGTGGTTGTCGTTGTGGTTGTGGTTGTGGTTGTGGTTGTGGCTGCGGTTGTGGCTGCGGTTGTGGTTGTGGTTGTGGTTGTGGTTGTGGTTGTGGTTGTGGTTGTGGCTGCGGTTGTGGTTGTGGTGGTGGTTGTGGTTGTGGTTGTGGTTGTGGTTGTGGCTGCGGTTGTGGTTGTGGTTGTGGTTGCGGCTGCGTTAGTGGTTGTGGTTGTGGTTGTGGCTGCGGTTGTGGTTGTGGTTGTGGTTGTGGTTGTGGCTGCGTTTTTGTGGTGGTGGTTGTGGTTGTGGCTGCGGTTGTGGTTGTGGTTGTGGTTGTCGTTGTGGTTGTGGTTGTGGTTGTGGTTGTGGCTGCGGTTGTGGCTGCGGTTGTGGTTGTGGTTGTGGTTGTGGTTGTGGTTGTGGTTGTGGTTGTGGCTGCGGTTGTTGTTGTGGTTGTGGTTGTGGTTGTGGTTGTGGTTGTGGTTGTGGCTGCGGTTGTGGTTGTGGTTGTGGTTGTGGTTGTGGCTGCGGTTGTGGTTGCGGTTGTGGTTGTGGTTGTGGTTGTGGCTGCGGTTGTGGTTGTGGTTGTGGTTGTGGTTGTGGCTGCGGTTGTGGTTGTGGTTGTGGTTGTGGTTGTGGTTGTGGTTGTGGCTGCGGTTGTGGTTGTGGTTGTGGTTGTGGCTGCGGTTGTGGTTGTGGTTGTGGTTGTGGTTGTGGTTGTGGCTGCGCTTATGGTTGTGGTTGTGGTTGTGGTTGTGGCGGCGGTTGTGGTTGTGGTTGTGGTTGTGGTTGTGGCTGCGGTTGTGGTTGTGGTTGTGGTTCTGGTTGTGGTTGTGGTTGTGGTTGTGGTTGCGGTTGTGGTTGTGGCTGCGGTTGTGGTTGTGGTCGTGGTTGTGGTTGTGGTTGTGGTTTCCGTTGTGGTTGTTTATATGCGCGGCAGCCCTGCTGCCCAAACAAGGTGCTGAATCACACCCAACGTTCTTCGAGGGACAGCCGCCACATGTGCAGAATCACACTTGATGTCAATGCCTCATGTAGTAAAAGGTCTGCGGGTTCTGGGGGTCGACGGGCCAGGGGTTGGGGGTCTGGTGGCTGGTGGGGGGGGGGGTGATATGTAGTTGTGGTTGTGGTTGCGGCTGCATTAGCGGCAGTTGTGGGCCCCAGTTTGGAACGCATGGTTTTTGCAACGCAACACAACGAAACGCAATGCAACGCAACACAGCACTGCACTGCACTGCACTGCACTGCACTGCACTGCACTGCACTGCACTCACTGCACTCACTGCACTATATTGCACTGCACAGCACTGCACTGCACTGCACTGCACTGCACAAGCACAGGTATCCACAACACCCACACCCGCCCGCACGCCACATGCCACCGCACGCAACACGACACAGTGCACGAACTCCCCACCTCGAGCTGGACGCGCAGCTTCAATTCTGCATTTAATCGAAGGAGCTCATCTGCATTCATTGCCTGAGACAAAATTCGCCGTGCGATAACATGTGGTCTACTTGTTCGTTCGGAGGGGAGCCGGGGCGTGTTAAGGAGGGGGCCGTGGGATGCACTCTCAGGGCATGCGCACCGCCGCACACCAACACACCTCCAGTTCCTTGATCTTCTGCGACAGCGTCTCGTTGTCTTGCACCAGCGCTGCAGAGGCCTGTTTCTGCAGACGGAGTGTGGAACCATGACCGGGGCATGCACGGCCCTTCCCGCTGTTCACCTTTACCCCCTAAACAGAGTTGCCACTAGCATCTGCCGGCTCAGACATGATCAGATGGAGCAGGGTCCTAC
Organism: Eutreptiella sp. 'Long Island Sound 2002'; assembly: GCA_964036045.1. Classification (NCBI taxonomy): domain Eukaryota; phylum Euglenozoa; class Euglenophyceae; order Eutreptiales; family Eutreptiaceae; genus Eutreptiella; species Eutreptiella sp. 'Long Island Sound 2002'. The sequence goes on along the minus strand of CAXIWF010000045.1, from coordinate 11,419 downwards.
TGAGACATACGCTGCACGCAGCACGTTCCTACTGAGTTCTGGTGGTGCGGGGGGCGGGTATTACTGAGTGGCCTTTGGTACGGGGCCAGTTCCGAATGAGCACCAGTCTCTGGCATGTCTGCCCCTAAATTACAAGGCTGCAGGGGCGACAAAAGGCAGAACAGAAAGCTCCTCAGTGCCGTTGTCATAGGCGACACAGGCCCCGTTTTCTCCTCCCTGCTCCCTCTTCTCCCCTAGTCCGTACCTTCCCGTACCTTCCCGCCCACCCTCAGCCCGTGCCAAGCTCTCACGGGCGCAAGGGACTAATGCCCGGCCCCGCAGCCACAAAAAGGAGCCCCGTACCTCCAGCTCATGCACGCGCTCCTCCAATTCTCCGTTGCGCTGCTGCAGCTTCTCCGACGAAATCCTCTGGTGAGTCGGACAGCAGCGGACAGCAGCGCACTCTCAGCCACGCACTCTCCGCAAGCTGCACGCGACCCCACAAAACGCACCCACAGGACCCCACATCCGGACAACACACCGCAGACTGCGCCCCTCGCCCGTCGGCCTGCAGACACACGCACATGGTGCGTGTGTGCGCGTGCACATGAGGTAGGCCACCAGTGTTCGGCGGGGGGTACCGAATCTCATTAGGAAGCAGCCCCGGACGAGGTGGCACTCAGCAATACCTCAACTCACACCCCGAACTCAGTAGGAATCGGCTGCACCTCATGTCCCATTCCGCAGGACCCGGGCCCAGGGTTCCTATTGCAGGAAGGCTGGGGAAAGGGGGGCGTCTAGGGGGGGTCGGGCCCCCCCGCCCCCCAGCGGTGCTGAGTGTGTAGAGGCGCCGAAGGCGCCGAAGAAATTTGGTGGTCCAAACTCATTGGCGCCGAAGGCGGCAGACCAATTTGTGATCCGCCAAAGGTCCGGAAGAAAATTTGGCCCAGTCTTTAAAAGGGGGGGGGTCGGTTCAGGGGGTTCCCCCCCCCCCGAGTGGTGCGGAGTTGGTGAAAGGAGCCCTGCCCGGGCCCTTCAGATCACGTGCGGCGCCAGTGGCAAGGCATGCACAGACACACACACACACGGCTGCAGGCAAGTACACGTGGCACCGGCGCACAGGCTCTCCCCACACGCAACGAATGCGACAAAACGGGTTGTCCCGGCCGCAGGCGGCGCCTCCCTCACGGCGGTCGGGATGCAACCGACGGCAGTTGGCCGGGGGTGCCACACCGCGGGGGGTGCTCAACCAACAAAATTTGGAGGGAAACATGGCGGCGGCTGGCGGTAAAACCGCCGGCGGTTGACCGCCCACTGGCTCATGACACGATGTCGTCAGGCCAACACGGCACCACCAGCAGCACCGGCGACGGCAGCAAGAACAGACCATTTGGTCGATGGTCGTCTTCAACACCTCATTCGCCTGCCTCAGACTCTCGTACTCAACCCCGTCTTTGAAGGCCTTCAGCTCCTGCAAAGCCCCGTGTGCACACACACACACACACACACACGACGCGCGCACGCCACACAACGCCACAGGGACAGATAACCTCAACACACTGCCGCGGGGGTTGACATGAAGGCCGGGTAAGTGTGCCGGTTGGTACTTCCGGGGGTACTGGTTTCAGGCTTCCGAAGCAAAGTTGTAGACATTGTAGACTTGTCCACGGACGGCGGCGGAGAGCGTTTTCAGTAGGTAAGAGGCGGACAGTTGTCTCCTCCTCCCCCATCCTCCTCCTCCTCCCCTACCAAGAGCCCCAGGACGGAGCGACGCATGTGCCTGTTTGTATGTGCGCACGCGCACTTTCTGAGTGTCTACTTGGTTCGAAAGGTGCCTCCTGGGCCCCCTATGCTCAGCCCTCGGCCCACAAGTGTTAGCCTGCCCCTTGGCGTCCCTCCCGTGCCAAGGAAAGGGTGGGTACCCCTTTCAGGTCCACCCCTGGGACGCGACACAACATGCCAGGCACACGAAGACAGCAAATCGTGGTTCACGGAAGCTGCGCTGATACATAGAAGCAGTCCACAGCACTGCACACCGGGTGTACTACACGGTACCCCACCAGCCTTTATGCAACACCCCCCTCCCCCCCTCCCCCACAGCACTGCACACCGGGTGTACTACACGGTACCCCACCAGCCTTTATGGAACGCCCCCCTCCCCCCCTCCCCCACAGCACTGCACACCGGGTGTACCACACGGTACCCCACCAGCCTTTATGCAACACCCCCCTCCCCGCCTACCCCACAGCACTGCACACCGGGTGTACTACACGGTACCCCACCAGCCTTTATGGAACACCCCCCTCCCCCCCTCCTCCACAGCACTGCACACCGGGTGTACTACACGGTACCCCACCAGCCTTTATGCAACACCCCCCTCCCCCCCTCCCCCACAGCACTGCACACCGGGTGTACTACACGGTACCCCACCAGCCTTTATGGAACACCCCCTCCCCCCCTACCCCACAGCACTGCACACCGGGTGCACTACACGGTACCCCACCAGCCTTTATGGAACACCCTCCTCCCCCCCTCCCCCACAGCACTGCACACCGGGTGTACTACACGGTACCCCACCAGCCTTTGCGCAACACCCCCCTCCCCCCCTCCCCCACAGCACTGCACACCGGGTGTACCACACGGTACCCCACCAGCCTTTATGGAACACCACCTCCCCCCCTCCCCCACAGCACTGCACACCGGGTGTACTACACGGTACCCCACCAGCCTTTATGGAACACCCCCTCCCCCCCTCCCCTACAGCACTGCACACCGGGTGTACTACATCGTACTCCACCAGCCTTTATGGAACACCCCCCTCCCCCCCTCCCCCGAAGCACTGCACACCGGGAGTACTACACGGTACTCCACCAGCCTTTATGGAACACCCCCCTCCCCCCCTCCCCCACAGCACTGCACACCGGGTGTACTACACGGTACCCCACCAGCCTTTATGGAACACCCCCCTCCCCCCCTCCCCCACAGCACTGCACACCGGGTGTACTACAGGTACCCCACCAGCCTTTATGGAACGCCCCCCTCCCCCCCTACGCCACAGCACTGCACACCGGGTGTACCACACGGTACCCCACCAGCCTTTATGGAACGCCCCCCTTCCCCCCTCCCCCACAGCACTGCACACCGGGTGTACTACACAGTACCCCACCAGCCTTTATGGAACGCCCCCCTCCCCCCCTCCCCCACAGCACTGCAGACCGGGTGTACTACACAGTACCCCACCAGCCTTTATGGAACGCCCCCCTCCCCCCCTCCCCCACATCACTGCACACCGGGTGTACTACACGGTACCCCACCAGCCTTTATGGAACACCCCCCTCCCCCCAGCCTTTATGGAACACCCCCTCCCCCCCTCCCCCACAGCACTGCACACCGGGTGTACTACACAGTACCCCACCAGCCTTTATGGAACACCCCCCTCCCCCCCTCCCCCACAGCACTGCACACCGGGTGTACTACACAGTACCCCACCAGCCTTTATGGAACGCCCCCCTCCCCCACAGCACTGCACACCGGGTGTACTACACCGTACTCCACCAGCCTTTATGGAACGCCCCCCTCCCCCCTTTCCCCACAGCACTGCACACCGGGTGTACTACATCGTACTCCACCAGCCTTTATGGAACACCCCCCTCCCCCCCTCCCCCACAGCACTGCACACCGGCTGTACTACGCGGTACTCCACCAGCCTTTATGGAACACCCCCCCCCCCTCCTCCCACAGCACTGCACACCGGGTGTACCACACGGTACCCCACCAGCCTTTATGGAACGCCCCCCTCCCCCCCTCCCCCACAGCACTGCACACCGGGTGTACCACACAGTACCCCACCAGCGTTTATGGAACACCCCCCTCCCCCCCTCCCCCACAGCACTGCACGGCGGGTGTACTACACAGTACCCCACCAGCCTTTATGGAACACCCCCCTCCCCCCCTCCCCCACAGCACTGCACACCGGGTGTACTACACGGTACTCCACCAGCCTTTATGGAACGCCCCCCTCCCCCCCTCCCCCACAGCACTGCACACCGGGTGTACTACACAGTACCCCACCAGCCTTTATGGAACGCCCCCCTCCCCCACAGCACTGCACACCGGGTGTACTAGACAGTACCCCACCAGCCTTTATGGAACACCCCCCTCCCCCCCTCCCCCACAGCACTGCACACCGGGTGTACTACACCGTACTCCACCAGCCTTTATGGAACGCCCCCCTCCCCCCTTTCCCCACAGCACTGCACACCGGGTGTACTACATCGTACTCCACCAGCCTTTATGGAACACCCCCCTCCCCCCCTCCCCCACAGCACTGCACACCGGCTGTACTACGCGGTACTCCACCAGCCTTTATGGAACACCCCCCCCCCCCTCCTCCCACAGCACTGCACACCGGGTGTACCACACGGTACCCCACCAGCCTTTATGGAACGCCCCCCTCCCCCCCTCCCCCACAGCACTGCACACCGGGTGTACCACACAGTACCCCACCAGCGTTTATGGAACACCCCCCTCCCCCCCTCCCCCACAGCACTGCACGGCGGGTGTACTACACAGTACCCCACCAGCCTTTATGGAACACCCCCCTCCCCCCCTCCCCCACAGCACTGCACACCGGGTGTACTACACGGTACTCCACCAGCCTTTATGGAACGCCCCCCTCCCCCCCTCCCCCACAGCACTGCACACCGGGTGTACTACACGGTACCCCACCAGCCTTTATGGAACACCCCCCTCCCCCCCTCCCCCACAGCACTGCACACCGGGTGTACTACATCGTACTCCACCAGCCTTTATGGAACACCCCCCTCCCCCCCTCCCCCACAGCACTGCACACCGGGTGTACTAGACAGTACCCCACCAGCCTTTATGGAACGCCCCCCTCCCCCCCTGCCCCACAGCACTGCACACCGGGTGTACTACACAGTACCCCACCAGCCTTTATGGAACGCCCCCCTCCCCCCCCTCCCCCACAGCACTGCACACCGGGTGTACTACGCGGTACCCCACCAGCCTTTATGGAACGCCCCCCTCCCCCCCTCCCCCACAGCACTGCACACCGGGTGTACTACACGGTACACCACCAGCCTTTATGGAACACCCCCCTCCCCCCCTCCCCCACAGCACTGCACACCGGGTGTACCACACGGTACCCCACCAGCCTTTATGGAACGCCCCCCTCCCCCCCACCCCGACAGCACTGCACACCGGGTGTACTACACAGTACCCCACCAGCCTTTATGGAACGCCCCCCTCCCCCCCTCCCCCACAGCACTGCACACCGGGTGTATTACACAGTACCCCACCAGCCTTTATGGAACGCCCCCCTCCCCCCCTCCCCCACAGCACTGCACACCGGGTGTACTACACGGTACCCCACCAGCCTTTATGCAACACCCCCCTCCCCCCCTCCCCCACAGCACTGCACACCGGGTGTACTACACGGTACCCCACCAGCCTTTATGGAACGCCCCCCTCCCCCCCTCCCCCACAGCACTGCACACCGGGTGTACTACACGGTACCCCACCAGCCTTTATGGAACACCCCCTCCCCCCTTTCCCCACAGCACTGCACACCGGGTGTACTACACAGTACCCCACCAGCCTTTATGGAACGCCCCCCTCCCCCCCTCCCCCACAGCACTGCACACCGGGTGTACTACACAGTACCCCACCAGCCTTTATGGAACGCCCCCCTCCCCCCCTCCCCCACAGCACTGCAGACCGGGTGTACTACACAGTACCCCACCAGCCTTTATGGAACGCCCCCCTCCCCCCCTCCCCCACATCACTGCACACCGGGTGTACTACACGGTACCCCACCAGCCTTTATGGAACACCCCCCTCCCCCCCTCCCCCACAGCACTGCACACCGGGTGTACTACACAGTACCCCACCAGCCTTTATGGAACGCCCCCCTCCCCCCCTCCCCCACAGCACTGCACACCGGGTGTACTACACAGTACTCCACCAGCCTTTATGGAACACCCCCTCCCCCCCTCCCCCACAGCACTGCACACCGGGTGTACTACACAGTACCCCACCAGCCTTTATGGAAGACCCCCCTCCCCCCCTCCCCCACAGCACTGCACACCGGGTGTACTACACGGTACCCCACCAGCCTTTATGGAACGCCTCCCTCCCCCCCTCCCCCACAGCACTGCACACCGGGTGTACTAAACAGTACCCCACCAGCCTTTATGGAACACCCCCCTCCCCCCCTCCCCCACAGCACTGCACACCGGGTGTACTACACCGTACTCCACCAGCCTTTATGGAACACCCCCCTCCCCCCCTACCCCACAGCACTGCACACCGGGTGTACTACATCGTACTCCACCAGCCTTTATGGAACACCCCCCTCCCCCCCTCCCCCACAGCACTGCACACCGGGTGTACTACGCAGTACCCCACCAGCCTTTATGGAACACCCCCCTCCCCCCCTCCTCCCACAGCACTGCACACCGGGTGTACCACACGGTACCCCACCAGCCTTTATGGAACACCCCCTCCCCCCCTCCCCCACAGCACTGCACCCCGGTTGTACTACACAGTACCCCACCAGCCTTCATGGAACACCCCCCTCCCCCCCTCCCCCACAGCACTGCACACCGGGTGTACTACACAGTACCCCACCAGCCTTTATGGAACGCCCCGCTCCCCCCCTCCCCCACAGCACTGCACACCGGGTGTACTAGACAGTACCCCACCAGCCTTTATGGAACACCCCCCTCCCCCCCTCCCCCACAGCACTGCACACCGGGTGTACTACACCGTACTCCACCAGCCTTTATGGAACGCCCCCCTCCCCCCTTTCCCCACAGCACTGCACACCGGGTGTACTACATCGTACTCCACCAGCCTTTATGGAACACCCCCCTCCCCCCCTCCCCCACAGCACTGCACACCGGGTGTACTACGCGGTACTCCACCAGCCTTTATGAAACACCCCCTCCCCCCCTCCTCCCACAGCACTGCACACCGGGTGTACCACACGGTACCCCACCAGCCTTTATGGAACGCCCCCCTCCCCCCCTCCCCCACAGCACTGCACACCGGGTGTACCACACAGTACCCCACCAGCCTTTATGGAACACCCCCCTCCCCCCCTCCCCCACAGCACTGCACGGCGGGTGTACTACACGGTACTCCACCAGCCTTTATGGAACGCCCCCCTCCCCCCCTCCCCCACAGCACTGCACACCGGGTGTACTACACGGTACCCCACCAGCCTTTATGGAACACCCCCCTCCCCCCCTCCCCCACAGCACTGCACACCGGGTGTACTACACAGTACCCCACCAGCCTTTATGGAACACCCCCCTCCCCCCCTCCCCCACAGCACTGCACACCGGGTGTACTACATCGTACTCCACCAGCCTTTATGGAACTCCCCCCTCCCCCCCTCCCCCACAGCACTGCACACCGGGTGTACTACACAGTACCCCACCAGCCTTTATGGAACACCCACCTCCCCCCCTCCCCCACAGCACTGCACACCGGGTGTACTACACGGTACTCCACCAGCCTTTATGGAACGCCCCCCTCCCCCCCTCCCCCACAGCACTGCACACCGGGTGTACTACACGGTACCCCACCAGCCTTTATGGAACACCCCCCTCCCCCCCTCCCCCACAGCACTGCACACCGGGTGTACTACACAGTACCCCACCAGCCTTTATGGAACACCCCCCTCCCCCCCTCCCCCACAGCACTGCACACCGGGTGTACTACATCGTACTCCACCAGCCTTTATGGAACACCCCCCTCCCCCCCTCCCCCACAGCACTGCACACCGGGTGTACTAGACAGTACCCCACCAGCCTTTATGGAACGCCCCCCTCCCCCCCTGCCCCACAGCACTGCACACCGGGTGTACTACACAGTACCCCACCAGCCTTTATGGAACGCCCCCCTCCCCCCCTCCCCCACAGCACTGCACACCGGGTGTACTACACGGTACACCACCAGCCTTTATGGAACACCCCCCTCCCCCCCTCCCCCACAGCACTGCACACCGGGTGTACCACACGGTACCCCACCAGCCTTTATGGAACGCCCCCCTCCCCCCCACCCCGACAGCACTGCACACCGGGTGTACTACACAGTACCCCACCAGCCTTTATGGAACGCCCCCCTCCCCCCCTCCCCCACAGCACTGCACACCGGGTGTATTACACAGTACCCCACCAGCCTTTATGGAACGCCCCCCTCCCCCCCTCCCCCACAGCACTGCACACCGGGTGTACTACACGGTACCCCACCAGCCTTTATGCAACACCCCCCTCCCCCCCTCCCCCACAGCACTGCACACCGGGTGTACTACACGGTACCCCACCAGCCTTTATGGAACGCCCCCCTCCCCCCCTCCCCCACAGCACTGCACACCGGGTGTACTACACGGTACCCCACCAGCCTTTATGGAACGCCCCCCTCCCCCCCTCCCCCACAGCACTGCACACCGGGTGTACTACACGGTACCCCACCAGCCTTTATGGAACACCCCCTCCCCCCTTTCCCCACAGCACTGCACACCGGGTGTACTACACAGTACCCCACCAGCCTTTATGGAACGCCCCCCTCCCCCCCTCCCCCACAGCACTGCACACCGGGTGTACCACACAGTACCCCACCAGCCTTTATGGAACACCCCCCTCCCCCCCTCCCCCACAGCACTGCACACCGGGTGTACTATATGGTACCCCATCAGCCTTTATGGAACACCCCCCTCCCCCCCCCCCCCCCCCACAGCACTGCACACCGGGTGTACTACATCGTATCCCACCAGCCTTTATGGAACGCCCCCCTCCCCCCCTCCCCCACAGCACTGCACACCGGGTGTACTACACAGTACCCCACCAGCCTTTATGGAACGCCCCCCTCCCCCCCTCCCCCACAGCACTGCACACCGGGTGTATTACACAGTACCCCACCAGCCTTTATGGAACGCCCCCCTCCCCCCCCCCCCCACAGCACTGCACACCGGGTGTACTACACAGTACCCCACCAGCCTTTATGGAACGCCCCCCTCCCCCCCTCCCCCACAGCACTGCACACCGGGTGTACTACACGGTACCCCACCAGCCTTTATGGAACACCCCCTCCCCCCCTCCCCCACAGCACTGCACACCGGGTGTACTACACAGTACCCCACCAGCCTTTATGGAACGCCCCCCTCCCCCCCTCCCCCACAGCACTGCACACCGGGTGTACTACACGGTACCCCACCAGCCTTTATGGAACGCCCCCCTCCCCCCCTCCCCCACAGCACTGCACACCGGGTGTACTACACGGTACTCCACCAGCCTTTATGGAACACCCCCCTCCCCCCCTCCCCCACAGCACTGCACACCGGGTGTACTACACGGTACTCCACCAGCCTTTATGGAACGCCCCCCTCCCCCCCTCCCCCACAGCACTGCACACCGGGTGTACTACACGGTACCCCACCAGCCTTTATGGAACGCCCCCCTCCCCCCCTCCCCCACAGCACTGCACACCGGGTGTACTACACGGTACTCCACCAGCCTTTATGGAACGCCCCCCTCCCCCCCTCCCCCACAGCACTGCACACCGGGTGTACTACACGGTACCCCACCAGCCTTTATGGAACACCCCCTCCCCCCCTCCCCCACAGCACTGCACACCGGGTGTACTACACAGTACCCCACCAGCCTTTATGGAACGCCCCCCTCCCCCCCTCCCCCACAGCACTGCACACCGGGTGTACTACACGGTACCCCACCAGCCTTTATGGAACGCCCCCCTCCCCCCCTCCCCCACAGCACTGCACACCGGGTGTACTACACGGTACCCCACCAGCCTTTATGCAACACCCCCCTCCCCCCCTCCCCCACAGCACTGCACACCGGGTGTACTACACGGTACCCCACCAGCCTTTATGGAACGCCCCCCTCCCCCCCTCCCCCACAGCACTGCACACCGGGTGTACTACACGGTACCCCACCAGCCTTTATGGAACGCCCCCCTCCCCCCCTCCCCCACAGCACTGCACACCGGGTGTACTACACGGTACCCCACCAGCCTTTATGGAACACCCCCTCCCCCCTTTCCCCACAGCACTGCACACCGGGTGTACTACACAGTACCCCACCAGCCTTTATGGAACGCCCCCCTCCCCCCCTCCCCCACAGCACTGCACACCGGGTGTACCACACAGTACCCCACCAGCCTTTATGGAACACCCCCCTCCCCCCCTCCCCCACAGCACTGCACACCGGGTGTACTATATGGTACCCCATCAGCCTTTATGGAACACCCCCCTCCCCCCCCCCCCCCCCACAGCACTGCACACCGGGTGTACTACATCGTATCCCACCAGCCTTTATGGAACGCCCCCCTCCCCCCCTCCCCCACAGCACTGCACACCGGGTGTACTACACAGTACCCCACCAGCCTTTATGGAACGCCCCCCTCCCCCCCTCCCCCACAGCACTGCACACCGGGTGTATTACACAGTACCCCACCAGCCTTTATGGAACGCCCCCCTCCCCCCCCCCCCACAGCACTGCACACCGGGTGTACTACACAGTACCCCACCAGCCTTTATGGAACGCCCCCCTCCCCCCCTCCCCCACAGCACTGCACACCGGGTGTACTACACGGTACCCCACCAGCCTTTATGGAACACCCCCTCCCCCCCTCCCCCACAGCACTGCACACCGGGTGTACTACACAGTACCCCACCAGCCTTTATGGAACGCCCCCCTCCCCCCCTCCCCCACAGCACTGCACACCGGGTGTACTACACGGTACCCCACCAGCCTTTATGGAACGCCCCCCTCCCCCCCTCCCCCACAGCACTGCACACCGGGTGTACTACACGGTACTCCACCAGCCTTTATGGAACACCCCCCTCCCCCCCTCCCCCACAGCACTGCACACCGGGTGTACTACACAGTACCCCACCAGCCTTTATGGAACGCCCCCCTCCCCCCCTCCCCCACAGCACTGCACACCGGGCGTACTGCACAGTACCCCACCAGCCTTTATGGAACACCCCCCTCCCCCCCTCCCCCACAGCACTGCACACCGGGTGTACTACACAGTACCCCACCAGCCTTTATGGAACGCCCCCCTCCCCCCCTCCCCCACAGCACTGCACACCGGGTGTACTGCACAGTACCCCACCAGCCTTTATGGAACACCCCCCTCCCCCCCTCCCCCACAGCACTGCACACCGGGTGTACTACACGGTACCCCACCAGCCTTTATGGAACGCCTCCCTCCCCCCCTCCCCCACAGCACTGCACACCGGGTGTACTACACCGTACCCCACCAGCCTTTATGGAATGCCCCCCTCCCCCCCTCCCCCACAGCACTGCACACCGGGTGTATTACACAGTACCCCACCAGCCTTTATGGAACGCCCCCCCCCCCCCCCCCCACAGCACTGCACACCGGG
>CAXIWF010000044.1:0-18207 GCA_964036045.1 Eutreptiella sp. 'Long Island Sound 2002' | reverse complement strand
ACTCCAAGTCAGCTGTTAGTGTCATGCCTACTGTCGGTGATGGTAGAGGAAGTATGTACGCTCAGCATTCAAATCGACCTGATGAAGGAGTTCCTTCTGATGCCATAGGCACTACCAGTGCTGCGGTTACTTTTGATGGGCAGTCATTTCACGGTGACGAAGTCCTAGAGTCATTGTACCACGTAACACCCGAGCATGTAATGCTGCTTAATAGTCAGAACAAAGGACAAACCTTCCTGTTTCTGCCACTTAATGGGGCCGTGCACCTGGAGATGATCAAGGCCTATACTACTGTGTGCAGCTCGCTAGACTCAGTGGATATCTTCAACTCCGAAGCGGGGCAGCTGGCACTCAGCTACGCCTGGCACACCTTCGGCATCAAGGCTCACCTCACCAAGTTTGCCATCTACGTGCTATACGTAGCCATCGCCACCACCTCTACGCTGACGTTCGATGCTCTACACGACAAGGGCGGGGGCCTTTGGTTCATATCTATCATCCTAATCGGGCTGCAGTTGCTGCTGAATTGCTACTTTACATACTCTGAAAGCAAGCAATACATGACTGGCATAATAGAGTACCTCGAGGATATCTGGAACTTCATCGATTTCACTGTAATCATGACAAGCACGGCGGCGAATGTGCTGCGTCTGGTGTATTGGGACGACACTCCCGCCTCCATCATCCTGCTGAGCTTCGCGTCTGTGTTCATGTGGTTCAACATCCTGTACTTCCTGCGAGCCTTCGAGGCCACGGGTCCGCTGGTGTCGATGATCATGAAGATCAGCGACGACATGAAGTATCTCATCTTCGTGGTGCTGCTGGTGCTGGTGGGGTTCTCGCAGGCGTTTTGGCTGGTGTCGAGGGAAGACTCTGAGCTGCCCTTTGGCAAGCTGGACAACTCGCTGCTGAACTCTTTCTCCTTCATGCTGGGAGGCTACGACCCAGAAGGCTTCGCGGGGGCCAAGCTGGAGAGTTTCGCTCTGTTTCTGTCCACCATCTACATGCTTATCGTGTCCATCCTGCTGCTGAACCTGCTGATTGCTCTGATGGGCGACAGCTATGGAGCAGTGAAAGAGAAGGGTCTGGCTCAGTGGAGGCTCGAGCAAGCGCGTATTATTACGGAGATGCAAGGCTCCATGTCTGAGGCAGACCGCACGTCCAACGCAGTTGTGTACGTCAGAAAGAGGACGGACGAACTCAACAAAATATCTGCCGCAGCTCGGAATATTTCAGAAACCGCATTGATTGGGCAGAATGTTGATTTTATACCGTCTACTGTCTCCACCTCAGACTTAGTCCAGGAAGCAATGCAAGAAGTTAAGACAGAAATAAAGTGTGAATTACATGAAGAAGTTCGTAGTTTGCGTGAAGATCTTGCGCTGGTGCTCTCTCAACAAACAGAAATTCTCCATCTATTGAAAAATAAAACGGAGACACTGCCAGCCACATCGTGACTGCACTGTAATTATAAACTGGAGATATTTTAAACCGCTCTTCGATCTACTGTATTAACTGTGGGTTACTTCGAAGTGCCATAATTATCGCATGAAAAACGCCAATATATGATACGGACATTTGCTATAATATAATTGTTAAATTGTACTTCGATATCATTTTCCTGAACGGGGAAATCTCTTCATCTGCTGGACTCATTTTGGTAAAGTGAAATATCTTTGGGTGTCTACTGTGTAGTCCGTAATGCTTTATCTCTTTCTTAACGGCATAATTTATATTTTAACTTTCATCAACTCTATAATAGAAGAAGTATAAATCAACTATCGAAACCCAATTAAGCTGCGCAGTTGTAAGCAACTACGCTGTGAGTATCTACAACCTAAACTCCAGCGGCGGCATGCGAGCCCAGTCAAAGTCCAGACAATCAGGGTGCCCTGTGTGTACAAATTGTACTGGTAGGGCGGGAGACTTTTCGGAGGAAACAGTCCCCTGCTGCTCAAGCTGACTACGACGATGATGGTGATGGTGGTGATGGTGCATGTAGATATCATCAGAAGCACCATCATCCGATTTTGTATTGGAAGAAGTAGAAGTTTCAGAATTTCCATTATCTTGAATACGGGTCATTTCCTGCTCGAACTTTGACCAGCAGAAAGGCGGTTGATTATCGTGTGTAGGGCCCAGACGCGTGAGAACGAGTGGGTCAGAGCCGGTGAAGGTGATATCTGCCGTGGCTGTAGCCGTAGCTGCAGGGACAGCAGTAACGGAGGCAGTTTCATCAATCTTGCTATTGGCTCGCGCAGAGACGCTAACTCCAGAATTTCTTCCTTTGTCTTTGAAAGATGATCCGACTCCAGCTCCTGCTCTAGCCGTAGCTTCCATCCCTGTTGACTCAGTGTAGGTGTCACTGCCTGGGCGGCTGCTACGACTGAGAAGGGCGCTGCTTATCTTGGCGTCCACAGCACCAAAAGGAGAGCGCTTGCGTGGATCAGGCTCCAGATCTGCTCGGCAGGCGATCGCCTACCAGTGGACCAAGAGGGATGGCGGAGTATATGTGGAAGTGTGTCGATGGGTGGTGGTGTGTGTTGTTAATTAGACAAGTAGGTAGTTTTGAATAACAAAGCCACACATCGAAGTTATTATGGGTCAGTGACATATCGCAGAATAAGAAATTGCTAAACCTGATGCGTGTAGGATTGTGGGTGTGTAATTGTGCAGACTTACATGACAGGAGTCATTCTGAGAAAGAGGATCAGTCTCAAAGTGATTGTACTGAAGTACCCACTGCAGATCGGTCACACCCAAAATATCGCTTTGTAACTTATCAAACAATTTCGCCCGAGGTTTCGATGCATAGCACATAGCATCCGGGTTAGTACGGCACAATTCACCTGCACCACTGCGCTCTATAACTTCAGGAAAATATGGTTCATTATAACTGGGCCAGTAAGACTGCTCAATCAATGTATCCGTCATATCACGGTATTCTATGTACCCAGGAATCTCTTCCAAAACCGTGAAAAAACCAGGTTTTGGGTCTTGGAAAGAATTGAATTTAGCGAAGTCGAGCACCATCCATTGGTTGGCATAAGTGCCGGAGTGATATCGGGAGAAGAGCCGTGCCCAGTGCTGCCCGTCCTGTGCGAACTGGTTGGCGACGCGTGCGCGCATCCAGCAGAGCACGCTGTGCGGGTGGATGAGGTCGTAGAGAGATGTGTTGTAGGTGCTTAGCGAGGTTTCCATCACTGCCATGTGCACCTGTGCGTCGCCTGCGCCTGCGCCTGCGCCTGCAGCATTTGTGGAACCAGCACCACTTGACCGAGAACCAGTGCCATAAGCTGTGTCTCCATCTGTACGAGCGGCAGCACGCTGAGCCGACCCACTCGGTCGCTGAGCCGAAATAACATAGAAGTCATCAATGGAAGCCATCATTCCAGGATTCGAAGAGAACAGCACGGAAAAACGAGTCATGGCATCTACCAGCACCCCGCCAAGTTTCACGTCAATCTTAACCCCATTGATACCATATTCCCCACTTTTCTCATTTTCCATATTCTCCTCCTTATCATCATCATACTCAACCGCATCCTCCTTCTTCTTCGTCACATTTTCCTTCTTCGGACTACCCACCACATCTGTGTCTGTATTTATATTTGCACCAGTAGTAGAGCGAGATTCTCCTCCCCTCAATAGATGTTCCAAGTCCAGACCTTGCCCCAATCCCTGGAGATTTCCTCTATCATCGGAGATAGGGTGTTCAACTATTTCCTGCGCTCTCCTCCTGTTGCGAAGGCTCCTCCCTAGTACTGCAGTAGCAACAGTGTCTGCCACCAAGCGTGAGGATCCTGCAATCATCTGGTCCGAAGAAAATTTGTCATTTTTCCCTGCAGCAGTGCGTTTGGTGTCACTATTCATCGCACCTCCTTCGGTAGCAGCAGTGGCAGCAGCTGGAGGAGTACTACTAGCAGAATCCCTACTACCAATGGGAGAACTTTCATCAGGGGCAGGTGCTGCCGCTGCGTCCAGTGCAAATAGGTTGGTGTAGGTGTACCGCTTGAATATACGGGGATAGGCGCACTGGTACGAGTCCCATGTAGCATGTCCAAACGCCACATCGCTCTTATCAGGCAAAAGCTTTATTATAGCGGAGCAGTGATCCGAACCTATATTCTCCTCCTCCTGATTATCCCTTTGCTTGGGGGAATCTTCCACCAGCTGTCGTCGTTGTTTCATCGTCCTTTTGTGGTGATACTCCGACTGCTGCTTCTGTCTATCATTCATAGCCAAGATGTGTGAAATCTGTGGTTGGGGTGAATTGTCGCTAAACTTGCTACCAGTTTCCACAGTGAACACATTTCCAGGATTTGCTTTGTCGTGGGGCAGCGTAGCTTCGTGCGGATCCGATGTATCACGCCCCATCCTCGCTCCTACATCACTACTAGAACTTGCTCGTCTTCTGGCCGCATTGGCAGGGTTCCCACCTACACCTCCATCGCCACCTAATCCTTGCCCTTCATCTTCATCATGCTCCCGATATTTGAACATCTCTCCAATTTGGAACAAGTCCCCATTAGCATTCATTAGCAGCAGGTGAAGGATAGATGGGCCAGTGCGGCGCATATTGGGGAGGTAGATCCCACGCCAGTAATCACTCATACCATCGATGGTCTCACCGTCAGCATCGGGCACATTTCCATCAGAATAGTAATCGTCAGTAAAGCCGTCATTTGAATCATCATTAGACAAAGTACTATCTTTGCTATTGATGCCTAATGCTGCTTCATAGAAAGGGAGATTGCCATCACCAGTAGAGCTTAAAATGGGTTTTACAGGAGAGCGGGGCGGACCTGGCGCACTTGTTGCGACGTCAGCGGAATCGTTTGGGATAAAATCAGGACACCCTTGTACTACTCCTTCCAAAACACCTTGTAGTTGCATAAGCACCGCTTGTACCGTCAGCCAATAAGTATCTGTTCTCCACCGATCTGCTGCTTGCTCAACCATCCAATCGTAGTTATCGCTCAGAAATCGAACCGACTTTTCTGGTGGCTGAGATCCGTCAAAGTATCCATCATAGAAGTTCTCGTACCATTGCGCAATTTCGGTGCATGTTAGGTAGCCTTCAAGCAAGCCCATCGCATGCATGCTTCTAAGATATTGCTGGCGCAGAATCAGAAGTTGCCCATCGCCAATCCCAGGTACGTTGACAAGCTTTGACCCTGCCGAGTTGAGAACTGGGTTACTACCAAGAAACCCTTGAATATCCCAGGCTTCCACATCCAGATAATGCCAGCCACTTTCCTCGACATTTCGAACAAATTTCGCCCAAGCTAAGTCTAAAATCCTTTCTTCGCCACAATTGTAGAAAGGGAGACTGCATAGGGCAGGGTGGGTGTCCACAGCAACAGCAGAATTAGTCGTCTTGTCAAACACGATTTGAACTGATTGTGTTCCTAGATTGGTAGTAGGCCCACTCTTGAGCATATCGGGCTGCCTAACAATACTTGATGATATTCTTGTTGTGATGAGCCCCGATGCGATAAAAACGACTCCAAATAATAAAGTGCATGTACATAATGATGCTCGTAGTTGATTGCCAATTCCACTATTTTTTTCCTGCGCGGATTTACCACTAAGTAAGGATGTTTTTTCGCCGATATCCAGCATCTTCGGTATGAGTACTATTGCCAGACTATTGTTCCTGGGTTAAAAAGCAGTATTATAAGGGAAGCGAATACCTTGTACTCGTAGAATATGATTTATACATCAGTATTGAAAGTTTAGCAGAATCTCGAAATTTCAAATTCCAGAATTCGGAAGTCTGGAATTCTGCTGCTGGTTCGTGCTGCTGCTGGTTCGTGCTGCTGCTGCTGTTGGAATTGAGGTTTACGGCAAGTAGAACATTGTTTCATAGGGCTGACGTGGCACAATGTTGAAGCTGCAAGATCACTCGATCTTGGCCTGATTCTCGCTGAAATTACCATCACATGCTTATTTCTGTTGTTTTTACCAATCTAATTTGATGTACCAGCCCACGGAAGGAGATCATGGTGAGAAGATTCGACTTTCTTGGGAAAGCGCTTCGACAGGAAAGACTTCTACCGGCGCGTGAGTGTATGGAGCAATACTTCAGACACCTAGATGAAGCACCAAAAGTAAGAGGCAGACGACCGATCACCATCGTGAGTATATTAGACCAAGCACTCCGACTGGATGATCGGAGACTGCAGACCTGGGGGGACCTCCAAGTTTTACGTACCTTTGCTGTAGAGAGCCCGGGCGAATGGGACGAGATGAGGGACAGGATCGTCACGAAGCTACTCGAAAGAGCTGAAGAGGCGGACAGGCTGCGACGGAGTAAGAGGCAACCCGCTGAGGCACAACGAAGGAGGACCAGACAGCCCCACGACGAAGAACCAGAGGGCCAACCTGAGCTCCGGCGTCGACGAGTCCACAACGCAGAGGGTGACCGACCTGCACAGTCGACGGAGGACCGAGCCGACCAGTGCGTAATCCACCATGGGGGTAAGACATATGTCATACGCCTCACAGCTTCAGCTGGTAAGCGCACAGCGCCTACCAGACAAGCGCGTGCGCTTAGTGCTGGGGGATCTCTCCGTAGTCATAGCCCCCGACGAAGCTGATCCAACCAGGACACCGCTAGCTGAGATACCAACACCCAGAAGAGCCCATCCTAGAAGACGTACAGCTGCTAAACGAAAGGCTGACGAGCTAGAGCAGATTGAAAATCGTCCTAGTGGTCTAGTTAACCGTACTGTCCGTGATGCTGCCCGTGCTGAAACATTTGCCTGGGATGTTAATGGCCGTGAGTTTTAGTTTTTATTTTGTTGTGAGGGTTAATGGCAGAACCTTCTCCGACTAGTTCGGGTGGTGGAGGTCTCTGCTGCTTCGGCAAGTAACCAAATCAATCAATCAATCAATCAATTTGATGTGCCTTCGCACTTCAATTATAGGCTTTTATCCTTTAATCTCTACTATACTTTACGATTAAATTCGTAAAGAAAGTCTGCGGGAATCTGATCACTGCTCTGCCTTTATTAGTGCGAGCATATTAGAACTAATCACTGCTCTGCCTTTAACAGTGCGAGCATATTTAGCGTTTACATTACAGGAGATAAATCACCCCGTGATCACAATAGATTACCTGATTGGTATCTGATACGGCGTAGATTTGATCATTACGGTACGTACGATTATTCCTACTACCCCCTTTCCTGACATAATTGAAGTGTATCCCTAGGTCCTCGCAAAGATGCCTCATCCCGAAGACCGACAAGACCGTAATAGGAACGGTCCGAGAAAGAAGAACTCTTCTTCGAGATTTCCTCGCGACAGGAAATCAGGCAAGGCTTCAATGAATTATTTTTTCGACTACTCCAACCAGAAGCCTGGAGACTCCACGTGGAGCGATAAGATCGATATTATTCAAGAAAAGATCAATGAAAAAGCTCCGGAGTACGGACCCATGATCCGGTCCAACCTCGCCCCATTAACCTGACGCGGATGCAACCATCGGCCAGATAGAGATTTACAAGCGAAGGATAGCCATTGCTATCACGCGGGAAGAGAACATCCGTTCTCAGCGCCCATGGGTCAAGTCTTACCTGTGGAACCTTTGCTCCCCCTCAAGCAAGAACAAGATCAAAGAGTGGGAGAACTACCAGGCCATCGAGGACGAAGATGACGCCTGCGAGCTCTGGACCGCCATCCGCCAGTACCATTTTGGTACAACCACAGGCAACGAAGAGCTCGACCGCGAGCAGGCACTCCAAGTGTACTATAGTCTCCGTCAGTACGACTACGAGTCAATCGTCGATTTTCACAACAGGTTCAAAGCCGCACTAGAGGTCATGCAGGACACAGAGTGCGATGTACCTAATGACCAGGCACAGGCTACCGCATTCTTTATGCGATTAGACGACAAGCGGTACGGACAACTCAAGGCGGACATCCGCAACAAAGTCGTCGTACATCCAGCGGATCTCAACTCTGCGTTTAAGCAAGCTGCGGAGAGAGTCGAGGTCTCCTCACGCGCCCACTCCATTGTCCCGAGCGAGCAGCTCATGCATGTCCGCGACGAACCAAATAGCCGCCACAACCTCAACTACGGTCGTGGTGGTGGCCGCGGCGGTGAACGTGGCACCGGCCGTGGCACAGGCCATGGTACCGGTCGTGGAGCAAATGGACGCGGACAAGGTAATGGCCGCGACCGAGATACTAACCGCACTTCAGAAGATGATGCATCGCGCGGTGGGAACCGCGACAGTGACCGACGCAAAGACCGCGGAGGAAGGGGCAATAAGCGATCAGAGCGCAGGGACAAGCAATGTCTCTGTGGAAGCCGCAACCACACCGCCGACAACTGTCCTCAGGCCGACCGCATTCGCCAACTCCTGCGAGAGGACAAAGAAGCCGAGCGCGCCATGACTCAATTCCGTCACGCTACAGACGATGACGATGAAGATCGCACCATGACAGTAACTGCCTACGAGCTCCCCCTGTTAGAGATAGTCGCTCAGGCAGGACCAAGAGCTCTGCCTAGAGGATCCGTACTTTTGGACAACCAATCCACCATCCATCTTTTCCAAGATGGGGGATTCCTCAACAACGTTCGCCAAGCCGCACGAGCCGTGCGCATCTCCGGCGTGGGTGGTTCTGTCCTATCCCGCCGTGAAGGCGACCTCAATCACTTTGGCACAGTGATCTACGCGCCACATGGTCCCAAGAACTGCAATGTTCTATCTCTGTCCCGTTGCGCCAAGGAAGGATGCAGGGTCAAATACGATGACCAGCGCAACTGCTTCGAGCTCATAACAAAAGACGGACATTTTTTTAAGTTCGAGCTCACTGGCGGACTTTACGTCTGCAACTTCATCAAGCGGCAGCAAGCCATTACGCAGGGCCGATATTCAAGACCCTCAACATTCGCAGCCACTACCAACGAGGAGTCAACTGCTGCTGCCACACCCGAGGATGACCATGAGCACACTGCCGTGCAGACTGCCGCTGACAACGAACGGCTATTCACGCGTCGAGAGGTACACAAGGCACGCGGAGCCATCGAACTCAAGCGCAAATTAGGTTTTCCCAGTGACCGCGATTTAGCCGAACTGGCTAGTACGGGCATGAACCTAGACGTCACACCACAAGACGTCGCTAGGGCCCATCGCATTTACGGCCCAAATCCACACGCTCTACGAGGTAAAACTAAGACGCCTCGCTCCACGCCCATCAAGATTGAGCATATCCCACGCTCTCTGCAGGCCGAACAAGTCCTACATATCGACATGTTCTTCATAGACAAGCTGACTTTTTTCCTCGCTGTGGCCGACCCGCTCGGTCTTACTCTAGTAACACATATCCCCAGTAAGAGCATCCCTGCCGTGCGCAAGGCTCTGCTCGACACACTGCGACAGCTCCGCAAAGCTGGTTTCACCGTTGGAGCTATCTTGACCGATCGTGAAGGCGCCGTCCTCGCTCTTCGTGAAGAATTGGAGGACCGTGGCATCCGTGTCAATGCCACCGGCGCCGGACAGCACGTTCCAGTTGCCGAGAACAAGATCAGACAAGTGGAGGAGCGCGGACGCTGCGTGCTCTCCAGCCTGCCCTTCAAGCTCCCTCGACCACTCATTCGATGGCTTATTGCTTTCTGCACTCAGCGCCTCAACATGGTCCAGCGCCGTACGCGTGCTGATGCTGCTATCCCCATGGAGCTATTCCTCGGCAGGAAGATCAACTTCTCCCGCGATGTCAGTATTGGTTTTGGCGACTTTGCCCATGTCATCGAGCCCATTGACAACCCCATCACAAAGGCCAGTGTCCACCAGCCACGCACAGAGCCCGCCATCGCTCTTTTCCAGACCCTCAACCAAGAAGGATCTGTAGTATTCCTTTCGCTCAAGTCCTTCAAAACCATAACGCGAACCAAGTGGGTAGCTCTACCCATGCCTAACACAGTAATTGAGCGTCTTAACAAGCTAGCAAGCTACTACGTCCCCGTCAAGCCTGCCCTGCAACTCAAGCCACGTCCTCACGCTCCCAGACCTACACGACCTCGCGCTACATCTGCCAACGCCTCCGAGGCACCCAACGTGGCTCTGCCTCCGACCTTCGATCGCTCACAGATGCCTACTCTAGAAGGCGCACCAGCGCCTGAGAATGGTCCCGAATCCATTCTCACACAAGAGACTGTGGTGATCAATCCCGACCAGCTGCGTGAGTCTGCTCCGCCTGCTGCTCCGCAGCAGCCCGAGCACAGAGGTGGTACCACGCAAGGTGAAGGATCGCAACTGCTCGACACCACTGAGCCCACTGATTCAAGATCAGAGATGACCGCTCCCCACAATCGTCACACCACTCCGGAGGTGCTAGCGGAAGACACTGACTACGACGATGATGCATCCGAGCTACTAGACTCCGACAGAGACTCCAATGACGAAGATGAGCCTCGACCTCCACCAAGATGCTTTCGCGGAGGCACCACTAAGCCCTCCGCCGATGATCCTGAGCTCCAAACTGACCCCGATGAGCCTCACGTTCGTGACCGTTCCAATGCCCGATATGGACTGAGAGCGAGACCGAGAGTCTCCTCACGCCATGGTAAGCTGCTGCTGGTACTCCCCCGCAAGTCTGGTAGCAAGCCTGGTACCAAGCCGCGACGCAAACGCATTCGATTCGGCACCCCAGCCGAACTGGCGATGTACCTCAGCCTAGCCTCCGACGTCTACGATATTGACTACGATGACGAAGTTGCACTAAACATCAATCTCCGCCGAGGCCTTCGCGAATACCCAGAGGAGGCCCCCAAGAGCGTGGCCGCTGAGCTGAAGCAGATGCACGAATTCAAAGCTTGGGAGCCACAGCGTATTGGCCGACTGACTCACGAGGAGCGCAAACGCATCATCCCCTCGCACATGTTCCTCAAAGCTAAATATGACGCTGATAATGTCTATGAGAAGCTAAAGGCCCGACTAGTTGGTGGCGGTAACCGACAGGACAGAACTGTCTACGGTGATGTATCCTCCCCCACTGTAGCAACCAAGAACGCATTCATCATCGCAGCGCTAGCTGCTTCTGAGAAACGCGAAGTGGCCACCGTGGACATACGCGGCGCATATCTCAACGCCAAGATGGACGACATAGTTCACATGAGACTGGAGCCCCTGCTAGCCCGACAGCTCTGCGACATGTACCCGGAGTATCGTCCCTTTGTAAACCCGGACGGTACCATCACTGTGCGACTACTGCGCGCGCTATATGGCTGCATCCAGAGTGCCAAACTCTGGTACGAACATCTGTGCAAGACTCTTCGCAAGATGGGCTTCAAGCATAACCCCCGCGACCACTGTGTCTTCAACCGCGGATCGGACTTATCCACACAAGTCACCATATGCATACATGTTGACGATCTCAAGATCACCAGCCGTCTCCCTCATGCTGTTACAGAGGTGATAGACGAGCTCAGCGCCGCTTACCCGGACCTCAATATATCCCGCGGCACCAAACACTCATACTTGGGAATGATGTTTGACTATACCAAGACAGGAGAGGTCAGTATCACCATGGACAGATGCTTTGCCGACACCCTCTCCGAATACGACGTGAAGGGCGTCGCTGCCACGCCTGCCTCCGAGAATTTATTCGCTACCCGCGACCGCCCAAAGTTACCAGCTGACGAAGCCAAGGCTTTCCACTCCCACGTAGCTCGACTCCTCTACCTAGCCAAACGGGTCCGACCTGACTTGCTTAAAGCTGTCATTTTTCTGGCTACCCGAGTTCAGTCCCCTGACACCGACGACCGCGGTAAGCTCCACCGCGTTATGCGATATCTCAACGGTACTCGCAACCTGGGACTCAGACTGTCCTCCAACCGCGACACCGCCGTCGAGGGCTACGTCGATGCCTCCTACGGTGTCCACCCCGACGGCCGCAGTCACACCGGCTCCATGCACACTCTTGGCAAGGGCGCCTACTATGCCCGATCTGCCAAGCAGAAGCTGACCACCAAGTCCTCTGCTGAAGCCGAACTCGTGGCAGCATCAGACGAAGTCTCCGAGATTATCGACACTCGTGAATTTCTCATCGCACAAGGCTACAAGGAGAACCCTGCAATACTGCACCAGGACAACCAGAGCGCCATTCAACTAGCGCACAAGGGCCGTTCTACCTCCCAGCGCACCCGTCACATCAATATCCGCTACTTCTTCCTCAAGGACCGCGTTGACGCTGGAGAGGTCCGGATCATCTACACTAGGACCGAGCTAATGCTGGCCGACATCCTCACCAAGCCGCTTCAGGGCGTTCTTTGCTGTTCCGTCGGATGAGATCCTTGCTACTGAACTGGCCCGTATAAGCTCAATGGCTGCAAATCGGCCCACCGACTGGGATCCGAGATTTTCTGAACGTATAAATTAAAAAAGCACAAAAATTCTCGGTCGGTCGGAGCCATGGGGATTTTTGCCTGGATTCCGCCATTCTCATTGACACGCCACTGTCGTGCCTATCCAGTGTTTTTTTTTACCCCGCAATTTTGTTTTCACATTTCCCGCATTGACATACCGCACTACTACATATACCATAACTGCATCACGCCATCACTATTCACACTGCAGAGGTGTGTTGGAATTGAGGTTTACGGCAAGTAGAACATTGTTTCATAGGGCTGACGTGGCACAATGTTGAAGCTGCAAGATCACTCGATCTTGGCCTGATTCTCGCTGAAATTACCATCACATGCTTATTTCTGTTGTTTTTACCAATCTAATTTGATGTGCCTTCGCACTTCAATTATAGGCTTTTATCCTTTAATCTCTACTATACTTTACGATTAAATTCGTAAAGAAAGTCTGCGGGAATCTGATCACTGCTCTGCCTTTATTAGTGCGAGCATATTAGAACTAATCACTGCTCTGCCTTTAACAGTGCGAGCATATTTAGCGTTTACATTACAGGAGATAAATCACCCCGTGATCACAATAGATTACCTGATTGGTATCTGATACGGCGTAGATTTGATCATTACGGTACGTACGATTATTCCTACTACCCCCTTTCCTGACAGCTGCTGCTGGGTTCTCGAAATTTCAGATTTCCCTGTGGGAATTCATCTTGAGTAAAGTAGCTTCCAGGTAACTTACAGTAAGTACGAGTATTATGCGGCAAAATACCAAGAAGTACCGGCACTCATCCCCCAAAACGGCTGTCAGGCATTTAAATTATCAATCTAGCACATGGGAAGAACCCTTTGGGATAATAGAATTGTTATGGCCCTCAATTTTACCCCTTTAAGTCATGTGGCTCTACTCGTTTTATTACTGAGCAACTTTCTGTTTTCGTGTTGTGGTCTTCGTAGTAACACTGCTCGGGTGTTTAATGGCAAAAATCAATATGCACTGCGAAGCTCATTTATGCAAACAATGCTTGCGAACAGTCTGCAGCAACCAGTTGGCTCACACAATTGGGCGTTCCTGGATGATGTCTTCCTAATATCAACATATCAAAGCAATAGCAGCGATCGATTTGAACGTACGAAACAGGAGCTTGAAAGCGTTGGGTTGTGGGATAGAGTGAAAGTTCGCACCTTCCAGACAGATGACCAAGATCGAGTCCGAGGATGCTACACCTCACACCTGGCTATAATGAAAGAGATTGATAAAGTGTTTAGTAATCGGGATAGTTACTGCGTTCTGGTTCTTGAAGACAACCTTGAGGTCACTAAAGGCATGCAATCGGAAGTAATCGAATCTGTTGCATCGTTTGTTGAAGCGAGCTCAGATTGGGATGTGTTCCATTTAGCGTATATGATGTATGTGCCGAACTTGAGCTTATTGAAATATCGTTGTAGCAGCATCCAGGGTGATGTAGATAAGGAGTGGGATAAACGGATTGTCCAAATGATAGCTAAGCCTGGCGCCTCAGTGGGCACCTCCTCGTACATAGTGTCAAAAAGTGGTACCAAGCGTCTGTTAGCACTCGACAGGGCTCAAGGATATGTCGAGGCCATACCTAACGTTATGGCTGAGATATTTCCTGATACTAGATATGCGTCGTACCCAATGGTTTTCCATAGAGCTGGTATGTTCTTGCTCTGTTTTGTCTGATGCGAAGCTGCGCTGTGTATATTGGACCTATTTCAACAGCAAAGTGTACCAAAATCAACATGATATGATATTCTCCTTCCCGAGACGCACTCGCCACAGATTGGGCTCACCCCACTCCTTTTTGCAGATCAATCCTCTCTAGGGTGTGTTCAGTGCTATATGAGCGCAGTTATGTGCCACTGGTGTTTTTTTTTATCTCAACTTGTGTGATTGCGGATGTTGTGGTTGATTTCATGGTATTTGCTGAACCGATCCTGTCAAGTATTGTATCCAATACTTTATTGTCAAGTTGTATCCAATACTTTATTGCCATGACTTTAGTGCTGGCAGTGCTGTTCAACGTAACCATGACTTTATTGCCATGGATGCATGCTCAAACGTTTACGCATATTATTATCCTCGAAAATGAATATATATATTATTGAACTCGCAGGCTCGATTGGCTCGCTTGTGAATCCCCAGCTGGACGATTTCCGGCGTGTAATGTTCAACCCTGCCCTGTACAGCCTGTGGGAGATATTAATGGTGGAAACTGGACTGCAGAATAACCAGCTCTTCCCTGGTTTGGTGTTGTCTCTGGTGGCGGTCATACTGTCAATACTTGCTAATACTCTGGTTGGTCAGGTAGGCTGCGATGAAGAGTTAAGTATTAGCAGCAGTATGAGTGAAAGTACGAGTACCACTGCTAGCAGTATTATCTCATCTTTCGCGGAGCTTTTATTCGCTATGGTTCCACTATCGATTGC
This sequence comes from Eutreptiella sp. 'Long Island Sound 2002', assembly GCA_964036045.1. Taxonomy (NCBI): domain Eukaryota; phylum Euglenozoa; class Euglenophyceae; order Eutreptiales; family Eutreptiaceae; genus Eutreptiella; species Eutreptiella sp. 'Long Island Sound 2002'. The sequence goes on along the minus strand of CAXIWF010000044.1, from coordinate 3,383 downwards.
ACTGTGGGGGGCGTCGCTTTTTAAATCAGGTAACTCGGGAGCTGGATTTGCACAATCTGTCACAGAGAAACCACGGCGGTCATCGAATGAGTGAGCAGTAAAGTTTGCGAGCGATTTAGCTTCAATATAATTATAATAATATTATCATCATAGATTATGATAATTTATTTACCACTCCGAGACAAGGATCTCAATAGTCAGAGATGATTATGGTGGGCTACCAAATTCATTTTGCCCCCCGTTAAGATTTAATTCATTGTAGCAGTGGTCGTATTTATTATTGTCATTATTTCATTATGAATAGGTATGTGCAGATCAGTAAACCGCTAGCTAAAGTTTAGCTATCTTCTTCAGCATACTATGTAATACTATGAGAGTATGATAGTAGTATTATGAGAGAGTTCACTTTCTTGAAGACATCAAATATTATAAAGAGGACGAGAACGATAAGTATTATCATTAGAACCGTGAAAATGTTACTCAACTCGGCCGGCAACATATATTGCTAATAGCACAACAACGGCGCGGCACAACAATGAAGCAGAGAGTATGGTGGAATAATACAAGTGCGACCGCATATAATAACTAAGATCAACAAACAGTTGGGAAGAAAGACTGCATTAAATATTGCAGATAATGGAATAGTGAATACCTTAGGCACACTATAGAAACTTTGACAAAAACAAACACCGCTAGCCGGAGGCGTGCAGCTGTCAAAGGCTTAACTAATGCGGTCCATAGTAGTGGTGAGGGGGGGGGGGGGGGAGGGGGACATCGATTATATGATCATCAAATAACGACCATAGCCGGTGACGATCGACAAAAAATGCATCGCCAGGCCCAGGCAACTCATAGCTACCCAAAGCCCAGACTTGGGAGTCTAGCCCACTTATTCCCATCTCGCCGATATAATAAATACATGCTCCTGCTAGCTACGCAGGGTTTAATAATATACAACGCTACTTATGATTGGGTTTATTTTCGCACTGCTCTATAGGAAGTTGCAGCGGCAGTCAAGTTCCTGTGCAGTTCAGTACCCGGCGTAGGCTGCCATGGAGCACTGGCAACTCTACGCCAGATATCCTCCAGCGCGGCCAGGCTCAGCGGCTTGCCCAGCACTGCGTTGGCTCCGTGATCCGTGAAGTGCTTGATGTCTTCCGGCAGCACGTTGCCAGACACACCGATGATGGCGCAGCGACAGCCCATCTGGCGTAGTGTCTTAGTTGCTCCCGGCCCGTTTAAGCGAGGCATCTCTGAGTCCATGAGGATAGTTTCGAAGGGAGTAGAAGGGTCGCATTGGCTATAAGCTTCGATTGCCTCTACCCCATCCTCAGCTTCCAGACATTGATGACCCTGTCTGTTCAGAAGGCGGATCAGCTATGAAAGCCAACATTCATAAATTGTTCAAAAAGAAGAGGAAGAATAAAAGGGGTGGGGGTAGAATCAACACAATGATATGATGTGATCCTATTACACACAACATACATTAGATTAAAGCACGCGAAATAGTATCACTATACAAAAGAAAGCCAGCCAGTTCCTGTTTCGTACCATCTTTCTGTTAGTGACAGCATCATCAACAATGAGTATCTTCCGTGGTTTGGACGCAGCTTTATCTTCTTGTTCGGCGCTCACCCTTTCCTCTTCTTCGATCTGTGCCAGGGTCAATGTGTGCAGCTGATGACGAGGGCGTTGGCGGTGAGGCTTCTTGAGCTGGGTACTGATTGGTTTTGGCCTAGCCATGGTGCCATTGGTCTGTGAATTCGATGAACTTTCCTCAGACCCTTCTACACATGGCTTCAATCTTCTTCCCGCGGAGCCCTCTTCAATATCGAGGTCAATGGCGCCCGTCTCCATGGAATTATGAGCGCCCTCATCCACATCGATACCCTCTACACCTTCCTCATCTTCGCCACACTGGAAGTCGAGCAAATCCTCAGCGAGCTGATCTTCAGAGTCGGGGCTTTCATCCACTCCCACGTGCACTGGCACTCGTAGGGTGAACACGCAGCCCTTACCAAGCCCCTCGGAATCCACCGTCAGAGTGCCGCCGTGCTGCTCAACGATACCCTTTGCAATTGCTAGTCCCAGCCCGCTGCCCCCGCCGCCTTGGAGTTTGTTGGCGTTAAACTGCACACCCTCTCCGAACATCTGAGCGAGCTGGGGCTTTGAAAGTCCCGCGCCAGTATCCGTCACCGTGAAACAAAGCATACCAGCGGGTTTTATCTTCGGGGCGGCGCTGGGAGCATCTTGAGCAAGGTCAGTGTCAGATGCACCAGAAGCAGTAGCAGTAGCACCAGTAGCAGCAGCATAAGCAGCAGGGGAATTGTCCTCTTCAGAAGCGGTTGCCGAAAGAGCTGCAGCGGAAGTAATAGTCGTAGCGGAAGAGGTGAGTGGCGCTGATCCTAGCTCAGCAGAGGTACCGCCGCTCTGCAGTCCATTATTCCCACACTTATCAGTGAGGCGGTCTCCATTCTTTGCTGTGTGGGATATTTCCGAGGTCGTGACTGGTCTCAGGGTCAGTGGGGGCGCAGCAGCAGATGCAGTTTCAGAACTAGAGCTACCCTCCGAACAGAAAGCACTAGAAGCAGTAGCAGGTAGATCACTAGCCGTTGGGTCTAAGTCTTGACATGAACTGCCAACAGCGCCCGAGTACACATACTTCGCCTCAACTGAGCCAAGGCCAGGGCCAGGGCTAGGACTTGGTGCTACCCTGCCGTCGTTGGAACCACATAACCAAGGCAAGTAGCCTCCGCCACCACCACCTCCGCCGCTGTCACCACCACCGCCGCTGTCACCACCACCGCCGCCGCCACCACCACCACCACCGCCACCACTGCCACAACCACTATTTCCATCACCGCCGTCACCACTAAAAATTCCACCAAGGGCCGCTGCTGCTGTTGATGATGATATACCTTTTGATGCCCTGCGCGCCGCGGACGATGGCGTGCTCGCCCTGCTGGCGTTGCCGAGCATTAGCTTGATACTGGATTGCCGCGGCTCAATCCATATGCCTATAATACCCAGAAATAAGCAAGTATAAATCCAAGGAAATAAAACCAATAAAAAACCCTACTAAAAGCAAAACAAGTGATAAATAACCCATACAAAATATACATGGGATAGTAAAAAGCATGAAACACCATCTGATAGAATGGCAACGAAATAGCAATACACTGAGGAAATAAAGGGTCGACGTACCTTTGACAGTGACCGTCCCATTCTGTGGTGTGAACTTCAGAGCGTTGGAGACCAGGTTACGAATTACCTGTGCCATACGAACTTCATCACCAAGTAGTTGCAAACGTGCCAATTTAAAGCGCCGCACATCGTCAGTGAGAGAGGCAGAGTATGGCTCTAAGTCAAGCTCAAGATTGATG